>JAYKTE010105464.1:0-23205 GCA_036873565.1 Xipholeptos notoides
TCCTATCCGAGGTCGCGGTTAACCACCTGACGAAGGCCAGAGGGATAGTTGGCCGAAATGTAGTGTAATAACACCTATTGCTGAACTGGAAGTATGCTCACTTGAGGGTCAATCATTAAGAGTAGCAGCAATAGGATTGGGCAATGTCAAACCAATAAAAATTTGTACAGATCAACTTCGACGGTCAGCTCAACAGACAGTCCTCACATTTGGTAAAACTAAAAATTTTTTAACCACTATGAAAAGAAACTGGAGATGGGAATTAATGATTTTATTTATTAAAAGTTCTATTGAAATAAACTATAGTTTTTAAAACTTATAAAATTCAATTTCTTAGTTTTTCGAAACCAGTGCAATAAAGTGTATGAATTAAATGTATTCATTCAAGCTAAGCTTCCATAATGCCTCACATGTATTCATACCCATTAACCGAATAAAATTGTGGGAAATCATACCTTTCCCAAGAGTTTTGGTCCAAATATGAACTTAACAAAATAACTGAGATTCAAACTTGTTTTACGATTTTAAAATCAACTTGACAATTATAAAGCAACGGAAGACTATTCCCTTAAAAAACAAAGGTAATAGCAACTCTTCCAATAAGTCAAGGACCATTGCAATTCATACAAAAATAGTAATTTTATTTGTATTTAATAAAAAACCAGAACCTACAAATCAGATCTGGTCAAATGACCTGCATCAAATAAAAACAATTTTAAAAGATATAGAAATAAAATAAATACAGGTTTTACACATTATTTCAGTATGCGCAGGACATTTTTTTTTTTTTTTTAAATAACTTCAATATAAGATATTTTAATTGTCTAATAACACAAATTTATTTGGTTTAAATGATCTGAAAATATTAAAATCAATCCCTAAATGACCTGCAAGTTTTTTGAAAAAAAATTTTGTTAGCCCAATTTTTTAAATGTATTTATTGTATAGATTATTCATGCTGATTAAGAAAGGGTAAGATAACTTGTTTTTTGACATTATTTGAAAAATTATTTCTTGATACGATATCTTGCCCTTGGTTTTGAAATGCAATTTGGGTAAAAACAAGTTAAATTGTTATTGTTGGTTAAAAGGTTAAGAAAAATAACACAAATTATTTAGCACAGAAATAGTTTTATTCAAACTTGTTTATCAGTAATTTGATAAGAAAACTTAGGCACATATGATCACCTTTGTTGTTTTCTTCTGAGTAACACCAGTGAACCATTTAAGAATGTCACTTTAAAAATTAGGTAAAAGAAATGGCCATATTATTTTTATTGATTTGAAAAGATGGCTGATGGCACCTTTTTGCTATGCTCCAATTTTCATACTAAATTTATGCTAGAAGAAAAAATTGAAATAAAAGAAAAAAGGAAAAAAAAGAAAAGTAGAAAAGAAGGAAAAAGAAGAAAAAGTAGAAAAGGCAAAAAAAAGAAGAAAAAAATAGATAAAAGTAAAAGAAAAAAAGAAAAGTATAAAAGAAGGAAAAAGAAGAAATAGTAGAAAAAGCAAAAAAAGAAAAGAAAAAATAGATAAAAGTAAAAAAAAAAGAAAAAGACAGTTTCATCTGTCACATATAGGAATATCAAGGTTCTTTTTCCTAGAAAAAAATATATTAGTTCTAAAAGAAATCATTTCATAATAAAGAGGCACTTAGCAACATGTCAATGGGATGCAAAAAATATTTCATAAAAATATATAGATGGATTGTATGTTACAAAAATATGAAAACTATGTAGTAAAAAATTCAAAGTTGAGAGCACTCATTTTTTTGTGGGAAAATGTTTACAATTTTCTTTTTGCTTTTTTATCTTGTTGTCTCTCTATAAATACTTTTATTTGATTATAGTTTTATGCTGTTTTTTTTTTTAAATGTCTTACTTTAACAAATAACAATAGAAGTAGCGGTAATAATAGCAGTAAATGATAAGAAAATTTGAATACAAACAATAAAAAATAAATAATTTTATTGGATTAAGAAAAATAAAAATAAAAATTTGATTTCATGAATAAATCTTTTTATTTTTTATTTTTTTAAACATTTTTTCAAAATAAAAAAGTATAAAAACACAATGTAACAAATCTGATCTCTATTTTATTTATTTTTTTCAAGCATGCTCAAATTCAAAACAAATGACTGCTAATAATAATGTCAGCTTTATTGTTTGTTTCTTTTATCTCTCCTCTGCTAATTTTACTCTTAATTTTCATCTCCTCCATGTCTATCTAACTCCACACTTCTCTTCTCTTCCTCCAACCATTCATTTGTTAAAATTTGGTGTACCAAAAAACCTTACTTATCAGGTTGTACATGGTCCAACGCCTTGAGGGACAGTGAAACACTACCACAATTTTTTTTACAAAAAATTATAAGGTAGTGGAACTGGCAACATAATTATTTTATTGTGGATTAAGTTAAATTTCTGTACAGTTAAAGGGTATTATGAAAAAGTATCTTTAAAAGCATGGCAAATCTTTAGAATTGGAAACCAATAAAGTGTTTTGCCAGCTGTTATAAAATTGAAAAAATATTTAACCCTATGGTCAAAAGACATGTTGTTTTAAAGATTATTTTTCAAAGTTTGCATGCTTAGGATTCATTGTTCCAGTTCACTCGAAGAAGAGGATCCAGGCTTCTGTGCCAAGTGTAAGCAGAGTTTAGACAATAATTGCCCATTTTCAACAGCATCCAGAATAATCAGGATCAACAAAGAGTTGCTAGTTAACAGACTGCCATAATCCAATAATATTAGGGAGCTATCATTTTAATTCAAACATAACTCTTTGAATAAAAGGGATTGTTCAGTTAAGTTTATTAATCATACAGTGCTTAAATCAGAAGAAATCCAGTTTAATTGGTAGCAAGATTCAACAAGATCTCCATCAAAATCTAATTATTTGTTCATGGACACATTTCCAACCTTTCTAGAAAATTTAATGTAACACCACAACAGATATCAGTAACTGATTAAGTACTAACCAAATATAATTTTATAATCTATTTACTGCCAATATAGAAGAAATAAATGTATTGCCCACAGAAGGTTAAGAATACTATTTTACCATGAAACTTCTAAGTAGCAGAATATTCACTCCTTATCCATTAATATTACTTTAGAAGAACAGAATTTGATTAGTAATATTAGCCTATGAATCTAATAACCCAAATTCAGTGTTCATGTTTTAGACTGCTATGCTACCAGGACTGAAAGTCATAATATGAAGAATGCTATAGCATGCTCATATTAAATTTCTACGTTGATGACTAATCATTTTAATGGTTATGCCTTAATAAAAATAAATCACTCTGTAAAATAGTTATAACAAAGTGTTGTACAGGTTCACAGCCAGAATAGGCAAATTTTTATTTAAAAACTTATGAATCTTTCTTTTTTGTTTTAAATGCAAAGTATTTTTTATAAACTTCTTTAATAACAGTCATGTTCACATTTTCTTTCTGAAAAAAAAAAAAATAAAAATAAAAATGAAATAAAAACAAATGTATATTTTTCTAAAATAAATGTTGAAAATTTATCAAAGTAAAAAAATATTTTTCACTTGATTCTGCTTTTCCTATAAATTTCAATGGTAATTTTTTTACAGAATTTATATATTCAATTGTTCTATAATTATAACTAGTTACAGATCACTGACTATTAATGGTATTAATAATTTTAATGACTTATTTGCTATTTAATACAATATTATTATTTTGATATTGATTTCACTAAAACTTTGAAAAGGTAACTTCTTCAAAATTTAAAACTTTAACAATCTTTGGATAAACCTATCACTTACATTCTCTTGCTTTTAGAAGATCTTGATGGCACAAGTGTGGACAAAGTAGAGTTATCCATTCCCAAATCTTCTTGCTTTATTCTCTTTGCTTCACGGGGTCCAAGGCCACATTCATTATCATCAGTAAAAGAAAGCCTTTGAAAAAGAAAAGAAAAGAGAGAAAGTTTTAACTTGACATTACACGAATGCTACAGACCTCCTAAAGGCCATATCTGTGGATGACAATGTAATCTAGGATGTGCCTATGACTATAGTGAGGGTGAAACCATGTAGTTTAAGAGGTTGCCTTTTGAAGAGAGAAAGTGTGGCAATTGATAGTTTAATTCAGTGCAAGGCTAGAGGAAGTGGAGTCCATTTCTGTTCATTTTTTCAAACTGTATTTTTTGTATGTCTCTTTGTTTTTTCCCTAGCATGAGTATCTTGTTGGCCTTGAGAATTGAAATCAGAACCAAGCACAGATCCTAATAAAATACAACAGGGGCTTCTTCATAGCTGCAAAGCATTGGGGCATAAATTGACATCATGCAAATGCAATGGTTGCATCACAACCTATTTTCCTAACAAGCTCAGAGAATTTGGCAAAGCCCACCCCTCTTACTTTTCTTTCTCTCTTACGGGTAGCTAACCAGCAGCAGGCAATTTAACATTTAGGTCACTTCCTAGATACCTGGGTTAGCAGTGCTAATCCTAAAGAGGGCTGCTCAGTCACTCAAGATCTTGCTAAAGCATCCAAACGTTCGATCAGCAAAGTAGAAAAGTTAAATGGATTGAAATCTTCAGTGTAAATTCCAGACAATGAACTATCAGCTTGTTACGCCTGCACATGTTGTCATTCATCTTTCATCATGCATCCTATGGAGTTGTCTGTACATTTAAAGTATGTGTTATGTAGTTGTACAACACACTCTCTCCTTTTCTTTTCATTGTCCATTGTTATCAGATGATGACCATCTTCTTGTGAGTCTTGTTAGATGTAAATTCCTCGATGGCCCACTAGACCCAGACGCCGTGCGGCTGGTGCTGACTAAAGCTAATCTTCTGCCTATGCTACACCTCCAATGTTCTACGAGAGTAGCAGTATTTCAGGTCTGATCACAGGCAATGAGCAGAGTGTTTGCGAGCTGACAAGGGTTGACTCAGTAGAAAAAGATTCCTGCACAATGAAAGTTATTTTTTTTAAGTGGCGTGAGAGGTGTGTTTTTCCTGATGCCATTATCTAATATGGTACTAGTGGCACGGGGGGCCCTAGATGACCAAAATCTTCTTACAACTGCAAGGGGCTGCCAGAATTTTTTTTTTTTGGGGGAAACGGCCTCAAAGCATGCCACCTAGGATTAGCTTTTTTGGGTCACTCTTAGTCTGAATTCTACCCTTCGACCTGTTTAACTTAGGTAACCTTGCCAGAAGTATGAGACTCGCACCAACAGAGCTCTAGAGATATGGAACTGTTTGTATCTCGTTGGTTAAGTTTGGTTTGCTTGTGTTTAACAACCTATCAACAATTGAGTCTTGGTTTTGGAATCAGTGTGAATAATGTGATTTCATATATCAGTCTAAGATAGGTCTGCTCAGTTACCTGTCACTATTTCTTATTGACATACTTCAACTACCAAAGTAGGCTGAGAGTGCAAGTCCAGGTTGAACTGAATATCCACACTGGAAATAATATATTTAAAGCCCTCAGTTACAACTTTTATATGATTATACATACCAATACTCATAACAAGAAATCAAGATATATAGCTGACTTACGATCCACTGTTAATCCAAACAGCAGATGAATGCAGTCAAATAACAAAGAAATAGAAGGAAAAACAAAAAAGGAAATAGCAAGGAATGAAATTTAAATTTTTAGGAGTAAATGGAAGAGTCTATTATGGTTATACTTACCAGGCACCCTCTGGTGTTATGTTGGTTTTAAAAATTGCTGGCTCTCTTTCAGAGGGCCGCCAACCCAGGCAAAAAAATCCTCCAAAGCAGGAGGGACAGGTTTATTGCCCAATGTTTGAGGCGCTTCAAGTTTGGCTTTCTTTTAGACCCCAAATCACAAAATTAGTAGCGAAAGACTTACATACTGAACAAAAATTAAGGCATAAACTAATGTTTATAGCCTGAATTTGTATTCAATAAAAAAAAATCTTAATACGAATTACATAAATTTCTGTTTAATTTTATAATAATTAAGATTTGTTGTAATTAACATTATAGAATTTGCAATAATACTTTAATATTTCAAATGAATTTTTTTTCTATTTTGATACTTGAAAAATGATTTAAGTTTATTTTCCCCTCATATACATTCATATTTAAAGAAAAAATGTGCCATCTTATACAAAACATTTCTTTTTGCATATAATAAATGTTTTTTTGTGTGTCTGTGTTTAACAGCCTATCAACTTTTAAATAGTCATTTAAAGCCAGAAACAAAAATTGAAAAGAAACAAGGGCAAGAATATTAATAGTTTGTATAATCATTGAAAATCTTATAATAAAAAGTATATTTAGAATTGAAACGAAAATTTCAAAAATTATCTTACTCCTGTTAAATTTAAATCTAAGGTCTTATAATTTATGAAGAAAAATGAAAATATTCCCCTGAGATTTAATTCTTTTGGTAAATACGAGTCGTTCCAAATGTAATGTTTCAATTTTTTTTTTCCACCTGTATTAGAGGGGATTGTAAATTGCATTGTTATGATGACTGAAATTCATCTTTCTGTTGCAGTCTAATTTTCATAGCTCTTCAACTTTATTAATTAAAAAAATAGGAGGCATTACTTTTGGAATGTGGGCGACTGGAGTGCGCTTTGTCACTCACATCTGTGTTAACACTCAAAAATCGACAAACCCATCTATGTTGACATCATGGGCTTTATAAACGTTCAACAGGTGCCAGTAAATATTGATCAGTTCAATTTTTTATGCATGTAGGAATCCAATGACGCATTTATGCTTCTGACATACGATTACAGGGGTTGGTTTCTTAGAGTCTCACACCGTCAATATTTCCAACAACAGAGAGATTAAACTTTCAGGTCATGAATGCATAACTTCAGTCGTTATAACAATACAATTGCCCGGGTATCTATAGGCAATGTCTGATTATAAAGTCCTCCTTGCAAAAGCAACATAATTTAGTTCACTACATGGATAATATTTGGAACTGGTTTTTGTTTTATTGATAGTATCAGTAAAGGTGGTCAACATGTGAATTTTTACCAAAATTTCTTTATAATAAAATACAATTGCAATCCCCACTGATGCATTCAGGCGGAATGAAAAAAAAAAAAAAAAGGAGGCATTATTTTTTGTATAATGCTCGTAGTTATAAACTAAAGAAATGAATGTTATTTTGTCAATTATTTTCAGTGAAAAAAGGAATTGCTTAAACAATGGAATGGTGAAAATTAAAATAAACCTGAAACAAAATGATAATATAAAAAGAAAACATAAGCAACTCAAAAGTGATTGATGCAAGATGAAAATGAAACGAGTGAAGCAGATAAAAGCAGTGATAACAAACTAAAGTGTTGGATAGAGATCAGCTAAATAAAAATAAATTGAAGCAAATATGATAATTTTCTTTAATCTAAGAAAAACAAAATAAAAACAACAAACTTACCAACTCTAAATGACTGCAGCACAAAAAATTCTAACTAACAAAATGGTCATAGATCACAGGAAAAGAGATGAAAAAGATGATAAAGAGGAAAATGAAATGAAAAATAGTTGTCTCAAGCAACATGCTTATAAGTGACTAAAAAGAGTGGATGCGGAGATGGATGATGGTGATGCTAGTTGTTTTTATTATTATTATTCAAACTAGTTTTGTTGGGGAATTTCATGTATAAAAGTTTAGAAAAAAAAGAATATAAAAACTGAAGAATTGCAACAATATCACTATATACATTCCAGAACAAGAAAAAGAACAGAAACAGTAAGGAATATTCGAAATAACAGTAAGGGCAAAATGCATTATGGCTTTAAGAATTTGAAAAGATTATTTAGAGAAAATGGATCACAAAGCAAATGAGAAAATAGTAATTTAAAAAATCAGAATAAAATGAATAAAGAATTGAATGATGGGAAAGAGAGAAAGAAAGAATATTAAACTTCTCATAAGCTATAGACTTGAGTTACATAGGCAAACACTCAAGGCTGGTCCAAAATTGACCATTGGACCTTGAAAATTTAGCAGCAGCATCGATACAGAAACAGTTGGCATGGCACCAAATGATTAACTTACAGTTTGATTTTCTTTGATGGCGGCGCAGAAAAAATAGGAGGGGGCAGTAGGGCAGAAACATTACTGTTGGGAGCAGCGTGGATGTCATGGGCTTGTTTAGATGGTTGCCTCGACCAAGGATGATCCTGTATCTTCAGGCTGCCTGCCTCTTCATCATCAAGGAAGTGCAACCTTTCAAGAAAAAGAAACCTAACATTTATAGGCAAGGGTTTGTTGCCTTGCACATGGAATGGGGAGATATTACTTCACAGGAAGTAGCATGGAGATTGATACCACAGTAGCATCAGAGGTGGGGAAATAGAGATTTTTATTTTTACAAATAATCAAATAAATCTGATGTTGACTTCTAATTTTATTTTTTTTAAACAGTTTTGACAATCAGTTTTTGTTAGGTTTAAAATCAACTTCAAATCTGATTAGTCTGAATTTAATTAATTGGGATACTTTGATTTTGCGGGGGAAAAATAATCAACCAAACAATAATTTAGCTAAGTAAAAATTTATCTTGTTCCATAATGTTCAATGACTTTAATATCGAGCATTCTCATTATAATATCTACTATTCTTCTTAAATTTAAAAAATTGTTTGTTTGCTAATTCTGAAAGATGCTAATAGGTGCTTTATATATGCATGTGTGTGTGTGTGCATAGATAGCATTAAATGCAAGATTCAGCTAAGGCAGAAAGAATATGTGCATAGTGATGACATTTGACAGCTTGATAGTAAGCACTGCGAATCTCTGATTCGATACAAAATTAACTGCCTCTCATTCAGCAATCATTGTTAACTGAATAATGGTTATGCTTTCTTCTTTTTTTTTTAAGAGTTGGTAGCCAAGAGAGATTACATAATAAATTAATTGGTTGATAGCTATATTGAAGTACTTATATAGACATATTTACAAGGTGCTCAATATTGAAGACAGATTCAATGTTAATCAAATTCATTATAAAATGGTCTAATGAATGTTTAGTTTGGTTTAAAATTATATGTATGAACCTATTTAAATGTATGTAATACACAGGTGCATTAGGTACATAACCGAGCATAATTAAGTATAGTTTTAAAATAAATATGATTTTCATTAGAAGAATTATAGAAGTATATTATGAACTATAATAAAAATCCTGATAAAATCTTTCAATAATCGAGAATGATTAAGTGTGTAAGTCCTTGAAAACAACAAAAATGTTTTCTAGCTTTCTAAAAAACGTTTGATTTGGTTGTTTTTGATAAATGATTATAAAAGCTTAATATTTTGTTTAATTCCGAGAACAATTTTTCTATGGAAATGACTTTTTGATAAAGGTTTGTAAGAAGAACAGTAGCTGCAGTAAAAAATAAAAATCCAAAGAGATAAAACTAAGTTTCTTACATTAAAATATAAAATACTATAAAACTACTCTCATATTGGCAATATCAAAAAGCATAACTTCAGAGAAATAAATGACCCAAATACTATAGAATTTGAAAAATAAAGACTGGTTTGTATAAGTATAACTGAGTAGAAATTTAATGTACAGATCATTCTTGAGATCATTCAAATAGTTTGTAGTTGCACATAGAGTTAAACTCTAAAGCAGAGATGATTTTATAAAAGAAGAAAAAGGAATAAAAGTATATGATGAAATCTGAATGAATGTATTTTTTGATAGGATGAACCAAATGAGGAGTGAAAATGAAAGAGAATAATGTTGACAGCCAACAAATGTGGTATAGTGAATTAGATGAACTGAAAGAGGAAGACATTTGAAAGATTGCTGAAAAGTGAACAACATTAAAAATGTCATTTATTTTAAGTTAAAAAGGAAAATCACAATGGTTCCTGAAACTTGGAACTATTTACAGTTTTGAGCTATAGTACTCATCTTTATTCTTTTATATGTAACTTTCGTTAGATTATAAGTAAAAATAAAAATTACGATAAAGAGTAACTATAATACTTAAACATTTAACCAGCAGGTTTTCCGATAAAATTGTTTTGTTTCTAGCTGATTTTTTAATATGTTTATTGTGTAGTATTATTAATGCTAAATAAAAAAGAGCGAGAGAACTTGTCTTAAGGCACTATTTGAAAAATTTATTTTTTACAAGATATTTTGCCCTTGGTTTCAAGTTACAATTTGGGTAAAGACATGTTAAATTGGTGGCTAATAGTAATACTAAGTCTAGATATACATTGTTTTCATAATCTTATTTATTAACCAGGACTTGTGGTTGAACAATAATGAATGTTCAGTTTATAGAGATTTAAGTACAAATTATCTAGAAATTGAAAGACTACACGCAAAATATTTGAAACAGCTAAAAAGTAATATCCATTCATAGTTAACAGAATTGATTTATTGTAGTGGATTGAATAAACGGTTCAATTTGAAGTTCTATGAATCTTCCCAAAATCCAGGAAAAAAGATGAGGACAATAGAAAAAAACTCTAAATAGCATAAGTTACCAAGAGTCATCTCAGAAATTAACAAATAATTGCTGAAGCAATGAAATCAGATGAAAATGACTAAATTAGGTATATGGGAATATTGATCTGACAAATATAAGGATGCATTCGATCATTATAGAATTGAAGTATGAAACAAAATCTGATGAAAATTGTATGTTTGAATATCAATCATGAAAAGTTAATGGACTAAGCTCAAACTACAAATCATAGTAATTTCCTTTTATTTATTTAAAAAATAAAATAAATTCTTTCCCCCTGATCCAAATGAACAAAAGAATTAAATACCTTAATTAAGGATAAGACTTAATTCTAATAGCAATTTCAATGTGATCGCTTTAAAAGATGTAGAGCATCCATTACGGCTTCTAAAGGAACCATGTATAAAGGAAGAATGAAATTCTTGTATATTATGTTACTTGATGAGTGTTAACACCAAAGTAATAATAATATGAAAAAAGAACATTACTGTGTCAAATATTAAAAGAGATCACTGTATATCTTCAATATTCATAAATGTCTGAAATAAAATGGATAAGTATGATTTGATGATAAATTCTAAAACAAAGAACAACAATAGTTTCACAATAATATCCATGATGAGAATAAAAAGCAATTTTAGACAGAAATATTTTACAATACTTACAGTTTTTTAGTTTTACTCGTACGAGCATTGACCAAAGGTGGCAGGATTTCAGAAACAGAAAGTTGATTGTTGTTGGTTTCGGTTAGACTTTCAATTGAATGCTGGGAAGCATCTCTTATCATGTTACTACCATCATCATCTAAATAGAGTCTAAAAATATATTTTAATAAAACAGAATATATCGGTGAATATTTTTTTTCTAGATTAAGATTTTTTTAAAAACAGAAACAAAAACCTGATTCAGGAAGCTATGTACTGTTTGTTTACTTATGAAAATGGAACCATTGAGTCATACAAGAGTTGCGTTACTTGAAAGGATGGCTAAATAAACAATAGCCATTTTTTAAATAAAATAATATGCCCTATTTAATCTATAGCTGAAGGGTATGTCAGGATTCATACCTTCCTCATGGGTATCAGTCCAAATGTGAATGCAAAACAGAATGACTGGGATTCAAACTTGAGTATTACAATTCCAAAGTCCAACTGCCTATAGATTGTCCCAAGTGGACTTCCCCACTGATTGAATATTTTCAATCAAAATGTATTTTTTAGACACATTAAATACTTCAACCAAATTCAATTCATTGCTTAAGACAAAGGCAATTCCTATTCAAATAGATTGACAATAATTATAGACATTTTCTACAAAACACATTTGCATAGATTCAATTAAAGCAAAAATGATAGCATAAATAATTTTAAACAATTTGTACAAATACACTGACAGTTTAAAATTAAAACAATGAGTTTCCAAAAAATTTTGTAATAGACATCTTTAAAAATTATCTTGAATAAATAAATACAATTACCTGTTATCATTTTCTGTTTTAATGTTGGTTGCAATTTTAGGATCAATATCCGTGGTGAGACCAGTAACGGACTCCTGTTCAACCGTAATCTCATAAGCACCAATACCTGAAAATGAAAAAATTCTAATAATTTCAAAGCATTAGAAAGTAAAAGTTAGCTTGTTTTGAACAGTGAATAGATTAGACCAATGATGTAAAATAGCAGACATCAACAATGTCTTTCATAATGTTAATTATATGTCATAAGCCATAATTAGTTTAAAAGAAAGTTATTATAAAAATTAAATTTGTTAAATTCTTTAGATTGGTGGAATTTGTTTAGGTTTAAAAAATACCCTTATCTAGAGTAGTTACTCTCCATGAGTTGACATGCCTTACCTACCCAGATTTTTTTAATCAGTGTACCTAGATGAATTACTCCCTTGAGTTAACGAACCTCATCTGATCAAAGCAGTTGAAAGAGAACTAGTGAATATTATAAAAAAAAAACTGGCTCCATGAAAATCATGTTTTAAATACTAGACTTGTAATAAAACACATTTGATATAATTTCAAAACAATACCCATCAGTGAATGACACTCAGATTAACAAGAAATTGTATTAACTCCAATTCAAGGCACACAAACATCACATAGCAATACTTCCTTTACAAGCTCATGTCAGAAATTAATTGTTTATAATAAAATAAGTATCAATTGTTTTGATTAAAAAGATAAATAATCTAAAAAAAAGATTAGAAAACAAAAAAAATTCAAACCAGACTTCATGGAAGACCTCAAACTTTTTAAACATAACTTTTTGAAAAATTCAGAGATTGCTGATTTTTTCACCAGTAGATGCGTTCACAACTAGTGACTATTATGAAACGAAAAACCAACTCCAAAAAAATTATTTGTTTAATAATAAACTCTTTGATAAAACACAAAAATTGATCAAAAACCTTTCAAATGCAGCAATTGTTCTGCTTCAGTAACTTCGTCTTTCTCTTCAAGTTCTGGAAACTGGATATCTGTATTAGGGCTCTCTTTGATTCTGAAACATCAACAATAAAAATTATTACTTTAATTAGTGCATCCTGAAATGTGTTATTTAGGTCTAATGGCATGTCAACTCCTGATAAGTCAATTTATGCCCAAAATTTCCACCCTGAAGTGCTGGATAATATTTATCACATTGTTTTTCAATATATAGTATAAACATTTTTGTATTAGATTTCGTAATTATGAAAAATTAAAAAACGAAAATTATTTTCAATGCAATTCAATTATTTGTCAGGATAACCTTTAAAAGAATGTCAGCATCATTTGAATTGCAATGCTGATATAAGTTCCATTGAGGGGACATATTCTTTAATTATGACCTCTAAAATGCCATTCTTTTATCTGCATAAGATATTTGTTGAAGAGTTTTTCAAAATATGTTCTAGAAAATATTTAATAAACTCAAAGATTTTTATTACTTTCTTTGGCATTATGACTATTGATTTATTCAGACAAGTTTCATTAAAAAGAATTTTAATTTTCCTTTTCAATATTTTTAATTCGATTTTTTCTTGTTCTCTAACAAGATACTTAGTAGCTGGGTATATTATATATAAATATAAAATGTAAATATATATACGTGTGTGTGTTTAGATGAAATGCAAGTAATTAAATTTCTAATCCTGAATTTAAAAAAAAATGAGATATTGTAGAAACATAAAAAGTTTCTATTCAATATATTCATGGATTAAACAGAAAATTTAAAAGCTTTTTTTCTCAAAAAATAAATTCTGACCTTGAAAAAAAAAGATATTGGTTTTCTGAATTTATTTAATGAGTTTTGATTATCTTTATTCAAGTTATTTGGACTTAATTCTTGATTGATATAAATTGCTGCAATGATTTAAAAAAAAAATCTAGTATTGAATACCTATTCACAGTTTTTCAGTCCATGTGTCATTCAGCCTTTTTCAGGTATTATTAGAACTTGGGAGCCTTCTTGTAACTATAAATTTGACTTTTTATTTATCTACAAAAGTACACAGCCTACATTCAATAAGCATTATCAAATAGTATGTCAATCTATGTTAGGTATTCTTTAGTTATTTTCATCAGCAGTCGGGATTTAACCTATTACATCCAGATGAATGAATCACTTAGAATTTTGTACAAACCAATCATTAGGATTACTATATTCTGTATCTTTGTGACGGCTAACAAGATGCATGGAATAGTCTCCTGAGTTTGACATGAAGGTTCCAGAGATTAATTAATACCTCAAAAAGACTTAAGGGCACATCGGCCAAAAGATTGGAAAGATAACATTGAAAATGAAAGAAGTAAGGTTGAAAAAAAAAATACTTAAAAAAACTGTAAGCTATAGTTTGTTTCTGTTTTGTGGCATATCAATATTTTTGGTCATTTAATGCCAAGAACAATCATTTTTTAATAAACGTTTTTTTGTCCACACATAGTTTTTTGAATAACACAATATGCACTATTTAATCCATAACTGAAGGGAATGTGTGGATTCATACCTTTCGCAAGGGTATTAGTCCAATTATGAACGCAAACGGAACGACTGGGATTTAAACTAAGGTATTACGATTCCGAAGTCCGACTGCCTATTCACTGTCCCAAGTAAACATCTGCCTAAGTTATAGTATTGTACACTAATCTATAGAATCAAATTTGAAGAACTAAACTTTCATGTCAAATCACAGGGTTCTGATCAAGATTTAATGTTATAAAAAATAAAGGTTTCTGCTAGTATATCTATTTTGTTTTAAGTCACCTAAAATTTTAATCTTAGGTTTAAAAAAATATTTCAGCAATTTTTATCAAGCAAAGATTAAAAAAATAAATAATAATAATTGCCTAATCAGAGTGAAAGTTTCAGCAGGTTTTTGTCCTCCTGCTTGCTTTAATTTTTCATATTCAGATATCAATTGCTGTGACTGCTGTAACATGTTTTCGTGATAATGTATCACCCGGTTCTGGTAGAAATCTTGCAGTTGACTCACACTGCCAATGCCACATTCAGCAAACACTTGTTCAATAGCATCCTAAAATAAAAAGTTGATATTTAAAATTAAGAAAAAAATCATTTGAGAAAGAATAAGAAAAAAAAGATACTAAAATATTTTCAGAAAACAAAATGGAAAAAAAAAAAAAAAATCAAATGATTTATTTCAATACATCTATTTGTAACCTATATTCAATATGAAATCACAAAACTACTTATTCAAAGACGGAGAATTAGGAAAGTACATATACTGAAACTAAAAGTAAACTGATAACCTTTTAATGTAAATCTCGGTAAAAATTATATTAATTATTGTCATTCTAAAAAGAATGGTTTTCTTTGATGTTATCTGAGTTTCATTTTCTGTGATTTAAAGATTTAAGAAAAGAAAACAACTTTCTGATGCTAGCTTCACAAAGGTAGATTTAATAAAGAAATTCAGAACCTTGTTTACCAAGAAGAGCATTTCCAAGTGGATACTATGTGGGGGAGTATTGATCAATAAACCAATTTTAATGTTTCTCCACTTACAAGATGAAGCCATGAAACATAATGAAGATCTCTTGTTTAATAATATTATAGAGATTTAAACTTTAACAGGTAAGGTTTGAAGAATTCTTATTTCTAAAGTTCAAAATATATCAAAATTGTAATTTTAGAATGTTACGTACAATCATCCAGTGGACATGATTATATAAAAAGAGAAATCTATAATGTATTTTAAACAAAATAATACCAAGTTGTTTTGTGCAAATAAACAGCATCTTATCTAATTCTATTGTACTACATGTATATTGAGGATATCTAGAAACATATGTAATATGACTAGACTAGGATACATACTTTCGAGAAAGTAGTGTATTGGTAAAGTCACGTGTTTGTTCTTGCCAAAATTTATATAAAGGTTTTTTTTTAAATCTGTCAGTGGGATCAGAATCATTAA
The DNA here is from genome assembly GCA_036873565.1 of Xipholeptos notoides. Taxonomy (NCBI): domain Eukaryota; kingdom Metazoa; phylum Mollusca; class Cephalopoda; family Idiosepiidae; genus Xipholeptos; species Xipholeptos notoides. The sequence goes on from JAYKTE010105464.1 coordinate 15,906, forward strand.
CCTGAGGAGCAAAGCATAAAGGTCGACAGGCCGTCAGGATAACAGCGACAGACAGAGTGGCCCAAAACAACAGCTAAGAAGCGTAGCTCTGCACTGACTCCAGGAACAGTGAATCAATTTTAAAAGTATACATTCACTCACAACCATAGTGAATTTTATACACCCTCCCAATGACAACAGAGAATTTTTAAATAAACATACTTTTGTCTCTTCTATAACTATTGTGTTCGACTAATTTCTTTGCGAATTAATTTTTCTATTCTATTGAATTAAAATAATGTGGATATATGGTACTATGGTACATTAATATGGCCAGTTAATATAAAAAACAAAAAAACTTTAAATGGGATTTTACATGAACAAATATAAAAATAAAATTGAATTTTTTCAAATCATACTACCATGCTGACTTAGACTAAAATTATAATAGACTATTTTTCAAATACTTTTGAAAATGTATACTTGAACATTGGAATAAATGCAAAAATTGAATTATTACTTTTAAACTTTAAGAATCAATGAAAATAAGATTACAAACTGTTTGGATTTAATATAAGTTCTTAAGTATTTTTAATATGATAACTTACAGGAAATCCAGCATTTCCTTGTAAAAGTTGGTCATCCACAGCTGAGCGCAAATGTTTCATTATACGTGTATAGAACTCATGAAGGATGTCTGTCAGTAATTCCAATGAAGACTCTTTGGAATCTACAATAAATTTTTTCATTTAATTTATTTGAGGACTAAAATTATAAGTAATAATACAGAGGTTAATTCAACAACTTTAATAAGAACATTCTGGTATACTTCATTGTAAAATGAAAAAAAAAACAGCCTTTCTTTAGTAAAGACAATTCTTATCTAATAATTAAAGAATAATTTTAAAAAATACAGTAAATTTTCTATCTTTTAGATAGTGTATTCAAAAGAATATTAACTAAGATTAAATTGGATCACAATATTAACAATATCAACAAGAACATAAAACTTTGCAAAACTTTATTATGTCATATACAAATTTAAATGGATTCCCTACTCACAAATTCTATATCTTAACATTAATTATAACATTTTACACCTGATTGATTGATGGAATAATAGAGTAACCAAAACTCAATAGATTAGATGGGGTTTTCTATATTATTATGCAGAATGTTGTGCTGTCAAATATGAAATATAGATTATATATGAATGAACCCTACCTAGTATTTCCATAATAAATTTTTTTTAATTAAATAAAAATTGACAGAAATATAGATTTTAAAATTTTCTTGATCTGACAGTTATCCAAATTTCCATATGAATTTAAAAAACAAATTTTTCGCCTAAGTAAATTTCTGAGCTTTCCTTAAAATATCATGCAAATATATTCATGACTTTAGTATAGTCTCACACTAACAAACGAACAAAATTAGAAAGAAATTTCTCCAATGTTTCACAGAAAAAAAAACAATTAGAAACACCCAACTAAGTACACTTACTTTCAAAACCAATATGTGCGCAAATTGCTGCCACAGAACAACGTAGAAATTTCCGACAAGAAATATTATCAATCACAGGTGGCGGGGTACCAATTCCATAGGCAAAATTACTGAAAACAGAAAAAAAACAAAACAACCACAATCAAAAATTAAAACAAGAAATAAAAGTTTTAGCTAAATTCATAAATTAAATTCACGCCATAAAAGGCATGATTCTTAGAAAAAAAAATTCTATCACTTAAAAGCTTGCCAAATATCAAGAACCCTTGTCTTGAAACTAAATAAAAATCGTAAGTGAAATTATATAAAAAATAAAATCTGTAAAACCACGATAGAAATTGCAATAAAATATTTTTTAAAAGTTAATGAGTCTTGAAAATATCATTGAATGAACTTGTTAAATAATAAAACATTCTTATCTTTCTTTTTAAAAGAGAAAAAATTAACATACAAATACTAAGATTTTAGAAAATGCGAGAAAATAACTGATTTGGCTTGTATACTTTCCAGATGTACAGTTTTGATTAAAGTTTAAATTTGGATAGAATTTTTTTTTTAACAACTGTTTTAAATGATTCCTATTTTAATTTACTTACTTTTTCATACAGTTTCTTTATTTGGGGAAACCAAAGACAGACAATTTCTTTTAATTAACAACATGAATAAACTATCTGACAAAGAAATAAATTCAAATCAACAGTAAAGTATATATTAGGAATAATGTGTAAAAAATATTTCAAAAATATTTTCACTGACCCGATTCTGTCTCGTGACAATTGAAATACAGGTTTTTGCTTGATAGGCTTGATGTCTGGACCAGTGTACTCAGGAACAGGCAGTGTAGTTGGAAACGTTATTTCTGTTTCAGATTTCTTTGGGAAAACAAAAATCAAGTTATTTAATCTTTTGAACCTCTATCAGAATGAAATGTAAATAACAAGGGTATTACTCTAAAAAAGACGTTCCAAAAGTAATGCCACCTATTTCTTAAAGTTATTTTTTTAAAGTTGAAGAACTGCAAAGCCCAGAGTGGTACCATTAAAATGAGCAACCTTTTGTGCTCCAGAATCAATTTTTATACATAGTATCCTCCATTCTGAATGCCCTTTTGTTGGCGTTGAACGAGGCAGTCTAATTTTGCGTCTGGAATGCACTTTTTCAGTCACATCTATGTCGTCACTCCTAAATTAATGAACCCATCTTCTAACTCTGCTGACATCAACTGCATCGGTTTTGTAAATATTCAACAGGTGAAGAGGAATGTTGATCAGTTTAATTTTCTCTGTATGGAGGAATTCAATAACGCATCTCTGCTACTGATGCATGTCCATGACAGGGCTTGCTTTCTTAGAGTCTCACCAAGTCAATATCTGTAATAGAGATGAAACTTTCAGGTGATGAATGCTTAAGTTCAGTCATCATAACAATGCAATTTGCAATCCCCACTGATCTATTTGGGCAGAATAAAAAAATAGGAGGCTTTACTTATGGAATGACAGTAATAAATAACTAGATACTAACTGAATTTTCATACTGTAGTGAAACTTGCTGGATGATATTCTTCATTTTACGAGAGTGCTGAAGAAGCCGGATGGTATGAAGAGTAATTGGATCGACCTGAAACTTTTCTTGAGGTGATGGTCTATAAGATAAAAACAAGGATATTTTAAATTTTACCTTTATTTACATTTTCTTAATAATTATTTCTAAATAAATTTCTGCAAAGAAACTTTGCCTCATTTTAATTTTACAATCTATCTAAAACAAATATCTTCAAACAAACTTTAACCCATTAATATTTCACAAATCTACTTAGTACTAGTTGAGGTATTATTGATGTTACACATGGCAATAAGTGATTTTAAGAATTGATAGATACCAATAGACCAGATGTTTCCAATTATATCCAAGGATTGAGATAGATTACTTAGCAATGGTTGCCTGTGTTATCAAAATAACGTTAGTGATGTATTTTTTAGTATGAAATGATTAATCTTCCATTAAACTTATGCAAACTTATTGAATAATGTTCATCATCTTGTGAGAATGGCAATTAAATAGTAATTAATAACTACTCATGAACGTTTTTGAGGATAGACCATAACACAAATAATTAATCAAAATATTCAATGAAATATTTACAAAAATATTTTTTGTTAGTAAAATAAAATCAAAACTAAACACAGAAAACTGTTCATCAAAAAATACTTTTTAACATAAAATATTTCAAATTTTTATACAAATTCATATGTCAAACATATAGTTACTGTATATAAGGACTTAAAATGAAATAGGAAGATTAATGATAGCATAAATGTACAGAAAGATTTCTTCTGGTCTAAGAATAGCTTCTTTTTATCAAAAATAAATACTTTTTAAACTACTCTACTAGAATAGTAATGAGAAAACCATAGATTATATTTGTTACATTTAATAAAAATTCAATAAAACTTTCCAGCCTTGATCTTTAAAAAAAAAATTACAAAAACTAAACACAGACTCTACAAGAACAATAAAAAAAACTTAATAATTTCAAATTGCCCCATTTGTAATAAACAACACACACGAAAAAACAAAAACATTTGTAATTTCCTGGGTGAATGTGAACTGAAAATATAAAAGAGGTTTCAATGTTTTTGACACCATAGAATGGTATTTCATACTTGGTTGTGGTTGAATATTGCTTGCTGCATGTTTGATGAAGACGGGGTCCTTGAACATCCATTGGACGGAGTTTAGTTAACTGATCTCGTTCCATCTTGGCAAAGGCAGAATCTGTGTCTGCCACAGCTGGGAGATCACCCCAGTGCTTCATTGTACTGTTGTCAAAACTTGCCTACAAAAACAAAAGAAAACGGCAAGTTCAATAAAATGGGGAAAAATTCTAATTTACTGACAAATGTTTTGAAGCAATTATGATTACAAAAACGATTTTTTAAAGCTTTTTCATCCTGTTTTTTGAGAAAAGATTTTTTTCCAAGATTAACCAGAACTAAAGTACAACTCTAAAACGACTTTTGTTGTATTAGGCAAAAGTTCCAATCACCATAAAGTCATATTGTATCAAATTAATAGTAATGAAATCATCATTGATAGTACACTTACACAGCATAAGAGTGATTGAATGGGATTTATTTTATTTCATTTGGTGTCCTTCAGCCATCCAGTTCTTAGGCTTAGTACACCAACCATCATGTTGAAGCATTTCCCGATCAATTATTAAGTCCTATATGATTTCAACTTTGAAATGATAATAATCAACTTCAAAATGGATTTATTTTCAAGTAAAAGAATTAATCAACTTCAAAATGGATTAATCAACCTCAAATTGGAAAGCAACTTCAAAATGAGAAATAATTTTAAAATGGAACAATCAACTTCAAAATTTATCCTTTTTTAAGTTAATTATTTCTCATTTTGAAGTTGACTAATTCTTTTACTTGAAAATAAGACCATTTTGAAGTTGATTATTATAATTTTGAAGTTGAAATGGTATAACATGAGGTTATAAAACTGGTTTTCTGTTTAGTTGTCTGTGAATTTGCATTGTCAATGAACTTTTTTACTCCTGAGAAATGTTTATGCAGATCAGACTTTCATAACTCTCACTTTGCTCTTAGCAGAAGGTCACTGGTTTAGGTTGACTGGAATTGTCTCTCTCTTGGGTTGAAAAATAAATATTTCCATTGGCATGAGCTGCCTCCAACAATCCACGCAAGTAAAAATCTAAATCTGATATCTACCGCTGTATGGATGCATTTGTTTTAGCTAAAATGTACATGTTGCCCGAATTGAAACACTTCCTATTTACTTTATGCGCTTGATGCTGGTTCTCTCAACACCTGTAAATTGGTATCACGGAGTCCAATATTCAACAGACTAAAAAAGGATAGGCAATTATCTGGTTTAAATAAAAACTCCAGGATATATTTATCAAATTATTTCATAGGGAATAAATAACTATTTAAAGATTAAAAAGGTACTTTTGCATTATTTACTACACTTAAAAATAAGTTGTAGGAAAGGTTTGACTATAGAATTTTTTTAAATCCCAAATCTTTTATCGTTTCAGAAAAATGAATCCTTGAAACTACTCAGAAAACCATTTTTTTAAAACAATACAAACACCAAGAAAAATTGGAAACCAAGAATGTATTTAACAAATAACAAAAAAATACAAAAAAAACAGAAAAACTTCAGCCTTGTTTATAGGTTGGTAATACTTTTACTTTAGTTTTACAAAGAATATTTTGAAAAAAATCTGTTGAAATATCTACATTATTTCAGGGAAAATTAATTTACCCTATCCAAAAATGGAAATTTTAACAAGTAAAAAATACCTGATATATTTACATATTTCTTAAATATTAACAATTGATAATTGGTAAAATAACCGGAGACATAGAAATTATGTTATTTTGCTGAAGATAAATAAATAATAATAATTTCACATTACTTAACTCTACAGCTAAAGTTTCTATTTCTTGGTCAAGCAGCAACCCAAGTTAGGCACAAGGCCAGTTTTACATGCTCATTATATTCTTGGGCTTTTTGTAATCAGTGTTGTCCTTCACCTAGATGATTTTTTGAATCTGTGTTATCCTTACACTTAGATAAGTTAAGAGTTAACAAGCCTCATCTGACCAAGACAGCTGAAAGTGAATGTAATGGTTTTGACTGGGATTTGAACTAATATGATTCCAGAGTCCAAGCTTTTACCACTTACCGTTAATTTTGTGAGAAGAAAAGGCGTAATAAATTTACTTTTGTACAAGTCATTAATGAAAGTTAGTATCACTTGTTACAAATAACAAAAGCTATTGGGAACAAACACATTGTAATCCTTTTTAAACCTAATGAAAGATTCTAAAAATCAATATGCATTAACAAATTAGGCTAAGTAAGTAGTTCAGTTCTTTCACTTTAGTTTGCATGCCTTTTGTTATATAGATGACAATGTCACAATTTCTGCTTTGACACAAATTAAATTTATAAAAATCTCTGTCATTTCAATCATCAGGTTTGGATCAGCTTTTTCTGCTTATCTTTCTTTAAGCAAATGGTTGAAATCATCAGTAAAATTAGAATTTTAATGGAAAGTTAGATGTTCTTTGTAATATAAATCGAGTTGGTGTCTGTTAATTAATGAGAAGTAGAGAGAGCAGCTAAGCCAGCAGCTCTTCTGAACCTGAAGAACCTTTCAAATGACAATATCCCTCAACTATTGAGGCAGCAATTAATATTGGCATCAAATATCCAATATGAAGAATGTTAACAAGAAAAACAAAAAAATAATTACAATTTCTTAAGACTTAGTTTTTGGATAAATGTGGCTCAAAAGCATGTTCATCAGTAACTAAAACCACTAATATTTGAGAATAAATGCTTCTAGGGTTTGATAAAAAAATCAATTTATCGTTACTTGACTAAAAAAAAAAAAATTATTAAAATTTTAATTTCTAAACTAAACTACTTTTTGGTGATTAAAAAAAAAAAAATCATCATTCAAAGTGGTGAATAATGTGCATATATTTCCCTGCTCATCATGGTCATTTAGTCAGTTAACTTTTTAGGTTCTTTTATGAAAAACAAATAACAAACAAGTACTAAAAAGTGGTGTACGGTCTTCTCATCACCCGACTACTTATCATGGTCTACTCATCACGAGTCTTCTCATCACATGTTTTTTCATCACGTCGACAACTCATCACTCCGAGCCTTCTCATCACCCTAATATTAAACACTATACTTTTATTCGCATTATTTGTCCATTTTGGGGAATCTTTTAGAATGATGATACTTTAAAGTGTTGTTGTTT
>JAYKTE010105465.1:0-13724 GCA_036873565.1 Xipholeptos notoides
ATAATTATATATGTGTGTGTGTGTGAATATATATATATATATATATATATATATATATATATATACACACACACACACACATATATGTGTGTAGATATATATTTACACACACGCACATACACACACCTTTTAACTTGTTTCTTGAAAAACAAAAAACAAAAGCATCAACAGAAAAAACAAAGAGATTAGAAAGATTACAGCTGAATCAAAAAATTATTGAAATATAGATTTCTTTGCTCTTTCTCCGGAATAAAAATGCCTGAGAAAGTTTTTTTTTTGTTTTTGGCTTTTTATTTTCTTTTGTTGTTTTTTTATTTTTGAAATTTTTTTGAAATTTTTTAATTACATTTTTTAAAACATTGAGTATTTTTAATAGATATGTTTTATAAAAAAATTATTTTTAAACAATCATTTGTTTCCAGAACACATGGTATAGGATGACAGGTCATATATTTCTAGCATCGAGTTCTAGAACCAATAACAGCTTTCTTGGTATTTTCTTTTCTCAAATTATACAGAACACCAATTTCTGACAAAGAAATATTTTCATTAAAAATTCAAGTACAAAAGATTCTTTTTTTCAGGAAGAATTGATGTTTTCTTTTGATTATTTTTTTCTGGAATGAAAAATGATTCCTTCCTTTGATTATTTGGGATTCAAAACAGCCAAAAAATGGAGAGGGAATTAATCATATTGCGTGATATTAGTAAAAAAAATGAATTTACAGGGTTTGAGTTAAAAAAAAACTTAGGGATGCAGGAGAGGAAAAGAAACAAATAAAAAAAATAAAATAATAATAATATTAATAGGTGTCACACATGTTAAGGATTTTTTTCCCTCCCTTTTTAAGGGAAAATTCATGAATATCAAAAATGGATGCAGTGTGGCCATTAGATAAGTCTAGCACACTTCTGGTAGCCTATGGCAACAATTGCTATGGTGACTACAGACAGTGTGAGAGTCTCTTACCCCAAAGTATACAGAGTGAACAAAAACAACACTCATTCTTGGATAAGGACAAACAAACAATATACAAAACAGAAAAGTAAAGAATTTTAATAAGGAACTGTATCATTATTATTATTATTATATTTCAATTATTTGTTTGATTTAGCTGGTTATCTTCTGTTTGATGGAAGATAGAAAGAAAGAAGGAAGAGGGTAGGAGGGAAAGAGGAAGGGATAGTGTGAGAGAGAAGAATAAACAAAAAACAAAACAAATCAGGAAAAAAATTGATTTCATTCATTTGTCTGCTGAAACAAGGTTTTTGATCCAAATATACGCCAAAAAACATGAGGGAATGTGTTCGAAATATATATATATATATATATACATATAGATATATATATATATAGTTTAGGTCATTTCTTTTAATTTCTTATTTTTAGTTTTAATTTTTTTTCTATAATTAATATTTCACAACAATCTTTTTTCAGAGCATCTCACTATCCATGGATAGGAGAACCCGTGGCTGCGAATGAAGCAGCTGTCTACGTCGATATTCATAATATTCCTCTCGCAGGCGCTCAAAACGTTTTTCAGAGTTGCTATAGCGACTGGGTTTGCGTGATTTGGGATAGAGGCTGTAATAAAGGTCCTTGGCATTTAACAGAAGTTCAGGTGGAGAAACCATATCAGGTGTTGAATATGGATGGCCAGCACTGGCCCTCGGTCCAACTAAAGTGGGACCCACAACCTCCTGAGTATCATGGGTGGTGGTCATTGAATCAAATTCATAATTTTCGTCTCCAGATAAATCGCGCCTGTTTGAAGTTGAAGCATCTAAAAAGGGTGATGAGTCAATACTGACATCATAGTCATGAGGTAAGAAGGTCAGTGAACTGGCTGAGGTGATCATCTCCATTGGGGGGCCAGCTCTCAGCTGACCACAAGAAGAGGAGGAAGGAACACTGTGAGAGGTGCTTCGGCTACCGAGTCCACTACTGTAGGAGTCGGGCAGTGTGTCCACTTTAATGCTGGCACGGCCACAAACATCTGGGTAATGACCCCGGCCAAGGATGCTTCCTCGCCCAGAGCTACTCATGCTGGTGTGGCTTTCTTCCTGAGGGCCTTCACGGTGATGACCCTTGCTGGTATTGTTGGTTAAATGGAGCTTGCTCCTACAATTATGGGCAGAGTAGTGCCCCGAGCCACTTGCAGATAAAGAAACCCTAGGGGAATAAAAATTATGTGAAGAGGGAATTTTTCTAGAATTATTATCATTAAACTGCAATGACCTGTAAGGAGGTTGTGATTCTGGTCCCTCAAAATTGTATGGGGAGCCAGCAGCAACAGCACCCCTAGAGTTGGGTCGATGTGCAGGAACTTGGCGTACACACTCTACTGTTTTTTGAAATCTCTCTCGAGTATATCCAAATGGTTGATTGCTGCTGCCAGTACTTTCTCCCCCTTCTAAGGGATCCATGTGAGAATGTAAGTGGTTGTAATGGTGGTGGTGGTGGTGGTGGTGGTTAGGGTGATAGTGGTTAGAATGGTTGGGTGCTGGAGAAGGAGAAAGAGGGACAGGGGGAGTAGCAGCTGGTGCTTGTGCCTCATAATTATGATGCCTATTGGGACTTCTTCTGTTACCAGGGGAGAGGTATTTTGGGGTGTGATTATAGCGGTCAGCACCAGCACCACTACGACCACCACCATCCCATGGGTAAGAAGAAGTGTTTCGTTGCTGGGGATGAATACTTCGTATTCGGAATGGCACAGCCCCCCTGTATCCAAATTCTTCATCGTCTTTAGTTCGTTTTGGAGTCCTTTTTATTGACCTCGATTCATTTTCAGAGAGGTTTGATGAAAGGCCCTCTCCTTGGGGGCTACTGAACGAGGAAAACCCTCGATCTCGTGACCTCTCAGAAAATGAAGAAGGTTGCACAGAACTGATATCACTGATCTGGAAAGGACGAAGACCTGTGGAATCGTCAGGGCTGCTAGTAAGGTAGGATTTATTATTCATAGACATTCTGGGTGAACTAGGTGAGAATTCAGAGACTTTGGGGTATGAAGCTTTCGAAGATAAATGAGACGTTGGATGACATGGCACACCACGGGGGGAAGCAACAGCAATAGACCTGACAGGTGTAGTAGTAGTAGTAGTGGTTTTAGTAGTAGTAGTTCTTGTTGTACAAAGTGGTGATGTTGTACGACTTATAAATGTGCCAGGAAAGTGACTATCCAGAGCAGTGACAGTGGAGACTGGGCTATGTGCTGGCTGATAGTTATTCTGTCTACCATCTGGAATAATACCATGGTTGTGCGGCCTAGAAATTTGTGCTCTTGAATTATGCAAATTAAGAGGGGAGTGCGAATGTAGCAAATGGGGTGAAACAGGGGAATGAATGTTATTTGAATGAGCAATCCCAGACCCAAATGATGATAAGGGATCAGGAGAAGGTAACTGCCTTGTTGAATAGACCATGTTCTTAACAGGATAATGTCGAACCAGGGTTCCTGGGGGCTCAAAGTCACAATGTCTGTCAATAGTCCGTACTTCAGCCCCATTACTGAAAGGCGAATATTTTAAATAACCACTGTTGGGAATAGTTCGTTGATCCTGTTCACTATGGGGTCGCAATAATGAAGGTGGCGAATGCGGTCTGAAAGGCAGTGAAGGGGGAATGGGATCGCAATTTAATCTGTCCGAGGGGGAGCGGCAGGGCGTCACAAATGTTTGGTGTAGCGTACCCGTGGGCTCACTTGATTTCACAATGTTTCTTCTTCCATCTTGGTTCCCATAATTCCATTCTGTCGAAGTTTCACTGGAAAACCAAAAAGGTACACAAAAAAATGTCAGTTAATAATTCGAAAAAACATTTTCATAAATAAAAAAAATCCTCTTTTGTTTCTGAATTATGAACATTTTTTTTTACTAATCTCAAAAATAAAAAATGAAATTTACACTCAAATAACTAATTTCTTTTTCCTTTAGAATTTGAAAAAATTTAAGATTCATAAAAAATTGTTAATAAAATAACAAAATTAAAAATCATTTTAAAATTCAATTATTAAATCTATGAATTATTTACATTTTTATTTAGATTGTTTCATATATTACTTATGTAAAATTTTATAAAGAACAAATATTCTTTTCATTAAACATAAAAAGTTAAAAATTATACTACTAAATATCTTATAAAAAAGTCTTTTGAACGAGTCAATATAAAATATTAAATAAAATATCTAAGTTTTACAGTAAATATATGATTTACAGAATAACACTGATTACAATAAAAATTAAAATAAAAAATCCACACCCAAAAGATTATAAAACTTGTGACATTTACATTCAGAGATATCTTATTAAACAAAATGAACAATATTTTTAGATATTATTTCTATTATTGTTTCCAAGCTTTCAGGAATTTTTTTTATAAGTTTAAATTTATTAAAACAATTGCCTTAATCTGTAACCATTTTCCGAGGCCAATTCATCTCTAATCCTTTTCAAGGCTAATCGTTTAATCAGTTGAGTATGAAAATCTTGGAATCATACAAGTAATTCAATTTGTATTTTGACATTTGATCTTTTTGTTACAATAAAATATTTCAGAAAAAAAGATAAATCGATAAAAATTGTTCTTTTTATTTAAGAAAATATGTTGAAATGAAAAGAAACAAACAACTTAAACACATACAACAAAAAGAATAAGAAAATATGCAAACAAGATGAATATTTAGTACTTATAGATAAAACTATTGAATGGGTGCTTGGTTTTGATAACATAATTATGTTAAAATCTTATACATTAAAGATAGCATTTTAGTTAAAAAGTTAATATATTGTGTCAATTATTAAAATTACAAATTATTAACAAGAAAGAAAAATCCATTTTATTTTCACATATGTGAAAGAATGTATATTTTGTCTATACAAAAAGAAATAAAACTTGACTTATTCATGAAAAACAAAATGGTATAAAATTTGAGAGCAAAATTCAAATAAAATGAATTATTTAAAAAAAACATTTTTGTTTTGAATATAAAAACAATCACCTTTTCTACTTTTCCTGATTGATTTGCATTAAAAAAAATAAAGAAAACAAATTAGAAATACTGAAACATAAAAAAATTAATTTTGCTGAAATATAAAATTTATTGAGTTTTTTTTCAATTATCATTTCCTTGATTACTAAGTTGAAAATCATAAAAACAATCATATAATCTGCTGAGTCTAATAATGTGAATTTTCTTCATGCCCCTGATTTCAAAATATTTTTTTGGGAAGAATAAAATCAAAGAAAAAACTTTTGCCTTAGCCAAACAATTATTGCTAATTGACAAGGTTACTTCAAACTATAGAACAAATTATACTGATATTTCATGGAAAAGTGGCATAAACCATAAGCAGACCAGTACCCCTTCCAACAACCTTAAGGCTGTTTCCATGAAATTTGTGATTATAGTTTTAAGATAAAATATCAAATAAAAATTTCTTGAATGAACATAAAACAGAAAGCATATGATCAGAATGAGTGACAAAAATATAAAAAGATTCTCATTTATATGAATATAGAATGGTAATAGCTGAGAGATAAAAACAAGGTAAAGAGTAACTTTGAAAATAGGAAATATACATATCTGGTGATATTTAACTAAATGTTTGTACCAAAAAGATTGGAGACCAATGAGCAAAAATAAAATAAATGCTTTTGAATTTGACCATAGGAATGCTTGATATTAAATACAAGTAAGAATATAGAAATCATCCAATATACCTGTCGAATTTTCCCTTTTCATGCCTTATTAATGGAATTTTGAATTTGTTGCTGGTTGAACAAAGATGATATACCAAGCACAAATCTTTCAAATAAGTATTTGATTAACCAATGAAAATCGCCATGAGGTGATATCAATTAATAAGAGTTTATATATATATATATATAAACAAAAAAAAATGCCTTTCTTGAAAGTATCTTATTTTATAATAATATATATATAAGCCAGTGTGTGTGTGTGTCTGTGGCAGATATTTATTCTTTAGGCCTGCCCACATTTTTTCAGCTATGCCACTCAATTTTTCTATTAGCATAGATTGACAGTTAAATTAAGTCAATGTATAGTTTTAAACTCAAGTTTGCCAATTGTTTGCCTTTTGAGGCCAAAATGCGGCAGATATTTACATGCAGAAATCAAAGATGGTTGCTAAATCTTGTGGTACTAATTGTTTAGAGAAACCAATCCCCGTGTAACATTTAAAAAAAATTTCTAACTAAAAAACAGAATTTTTTCAATAACATTTTTTTTATTCAAGAAAAGTATATTTTTTTAGATAGCATTTTTAACAACAGTTTTTTCTATAATTATTTTTATAAAATAAAATAAAATTGTAAAATAATGAAACCATTTTAAACAAATAATAATAATCTTTGAAATAAACAGACTCACAAAAAGCCTTCTGTAATTATAGAATAGTGAGTAGAAACATTAAGCAATTAATACAATCCAAAATTTTTACTGGTTATTCTCCATAAAATTGTGTTAAAAAGAGACAAAAGATGAATAACATTTGTTTATTTTAGAAGCTGTAAAATTGGAAAGTAAGTTGAAACCCAAATGGCAAAGTGACATTTGATATTTTTTATTATACTTGTTAACATTATTTCTTTGACTAAAAAAAAAAATTCCATAAGAAAGAAAAAAACACAAATCCATATTCATGTATGTAATAAATGATAATTTTCTATTTTCTTTCATAGAATATCTGTTTTCTCTTTATATCTTTTTAAATAATGTATTACAATTTAGGTAAGAATCTGTAGCATGATTTTTATAGAACCACTTTATCTGTTGACATAGGACATTGTCAAATTATATATTTAGTTTAAAACTACAATTCATTGACTCATCAATAATTGATAATAGTGTTTTTTTACAAATTGCTGAGGTTATTATCAAAATATAGAGATGCAAGATTTCCTCCATTAAGCTAAATATAAAAGACAAACGGGTTAATACATACATCAGTAACTAGTAGATCTCCAAATGGTACAGTTTACATGCACAGACAGATAGTAAACATATTACAGGAATATTTGTTGAAAATATCTATGTTAAGTAGTTAATAACTGATATACAGAAATGATAGAAATAGGTGTTTCATGTTTTCTTATGCTTGGGCCATACATCAATGAAACTATTTGTTGGACTAAATGTAAAATTAAGAGAAATCAAGATCTTTGAAAACCATTTAGAAAAACTAAAACAAAGATCAAACTCAAAGTTAAAGAATAATGGGATAAATGAAAACCTTGTAAATGTTAACTCATTTATAAAGGATTCATCCCTGTCTTAAAACCAATCTCTAAATATTGCTGATCAGTACATATCACTATTGATTGACTTGAGTGTGCTCAGGACAAAATGTTTAGGATAATGAATTTTAAAACATACAGACTCTTGATACATCGCAATTATATATCTAGAATATCAGTAGGTAAGAAGATTTTTGATAAGATCCTTTTTATATATATATTTATCAAAAATGTTTCTGAAAAACATCTTGTAAATTAAATGCTATAGAAAGTGATTCATCGATAAGACTTATAAAGAGCATTTTATATTATATCATTTGTAAAGGTTACTTTAAGACAGATGTTTATTGTTTACATGAAAGTTTTTTATAAATAGATATTGTAGAAGATCATGGAAGTATCAATTGTGGCAACATTTTACAAAGAAGGTAAATATTGTCAATGAAAAAGATGTGTTGAGGTGATTGGAAAGACAAAAGAGAAGTGGCTGAAGTTTAATCTACTGTACAAGTTGAAAATAAATTGATCCCTCATAGATATCTTCACAGTTGTGTGCTATTTGAAAGACTTTAATAGAATCAAATTCTTATTCAGGTGAAATCCTTTTCGTGTAAAAATAGAAAATCTAAAGAATTAATGCATTAATGCAATTATTTGTTACCAACGTAACCTGCATGTATTCAATGGATCAATAATAATAATATTAGTGGCGTTCAACATATTTAACACTCAGACAAGTTCAGATAATCTTGGTAGACTATATAAACAGTAAGAAAAGACAAGACAATGGTTTATTGAAAAATATTTAAATTCTTGTTGTTTTAGAATAATCGAAATGTTAACTTCAATTTATTAGGTATTTATAAGATGATAGTGTGACAAAAAATGAAAGAAAACTGAATACTTACTTTCTAGATGAGTCTACCTGATCAGGCTCAAAATATTTCACGTTTCCTGCAATATACAGAATTGGGTTTCATAGTAGAAGATATGATAATAGTGTTGGTAAAATAAAACACATAAAAATACCAAAGGATACTTTCCTTAAGTACAAGAGTTTTTTAATAATTGGAATTTATCTGATCTACAGAAATCTAATTTTATCTTCATGTCTCTTAAGAAATCACATATAATTGGGAAAATGAGAAACAAAATGTATTTTTCATTCTATTTTTTAAAGTTCACTTGTTGATTGCAATGACAAAAATAGAAACCTAGTCTAAATGATATTTGTTAATTCATATCACTGACTTTGATAATTATCACCGCAAGCACATTCCAAATGCTTTAAGGAGTAGATTGATAGACAATCATAGATATGTTTTATAGAGTATTAAGTCACCAGTATTTTTTTATATCTTTATTTTTTGTTATTTTTGCTTCCTTATTTAGTATTTCTAATTCTAAAAATGAAGCTAGAAACTTTGATTTCGTTGTGCATAATAAACATTAGAATTAAATAGTGGTTTGATATTCTGAACGGACTTCTATTTAATATCAGTAACAATAGCATACATTTATTTTGAAAAGATTCTAATTAAACTTAGTCTTTGTTGATGAAATTGCTAGGACATTCTTTGATGAGAATGGAAAAGGTATTTTAATGTTTGTGTGATTGGAAGGAAATAAACTTATTGTCTCCATCTTAACCAGTAATTTGTTATATAAATTTGAATTATATACACATAGTTTATATTGGATGAATAAATTTCTGTAAATATGAATTTTTTTATAAATATATGAAAATCTATTTGTTCGAGTAATTTATCATAAACATAACATTACAATTTTCATTATTGGCTCTGTACTCAGCAGAAAAATAATACATTTCAGTTATATCCAACTTTGAAAAATAAAAAATTATAAAAAACACCTTTTTAGCTTTATAATTAAAAACTTGGTGAAAAATGATATAATGCAAAATATAGAAGAAAAAACAACTATAAAAAAATATTATGAGTATCAGGTTTTATTATTAAAACTAATAGTATAAAATATATAATTTTTTAAATAAAATATCACAAGAAAGTTTTAATAGATAATACCACATTTAATCTCAAATTGAAAAGACATCTAATATGTAAAAACAATGGTTCTGTTTGTAGCAGTTCCAATACAAAAAAATGAAAATATTTAATTACTTCAAATTAGTATTTATCATCAAACCTAATTTTTTCAATAACACAATTCCTTGAAAAGTTTTTACCTTAAAAAATTTTTTTAAATTTAATCGAAAATAAAAGTTTAATACTACTACTAATAATAAGCACCACAAAAGATTGTTCTAATTATAATAGATATATTAAAGTTAGCAGAGGTTTGTTGACACTTATGTACCACAGTTACTGTGACACAATTCACTCTATATCTCTGGCTATTGGTGCCCTGGTTTAATGGTTTGAAACCAGCACCAATCATGTTACATTTATATCAGTCAATAAGCAATATGATCAGTATCTTTTTGTAGAAAAGCAACTATTACACAAAGGAAGATCCTTTACTCTTTAAAAATTCAAAGTAAATTCAAATCGGATTTATTTTCAACTTCTTTGGAATTGGAATTGGAATTACACATCCACATGCACGCAATACATACATACATATATATATATCGAGAGAGAGAGAGAGAGAGAGAGAGAGAGAGAGAGAGAGGATATACTACTAAAAGAATTCAATAAATTTTATGCCTTTGTAAATAGAAAAAGAATAAAGATTTAACAACTCCAAGTTATTCACTCATGCTGTCTTCCCTTTTTCTACTGAATTCTTTTTAGAAAGGAGTAAATATGACAGCCAGTGATCTTTTTTTTACAAATCCTGTATTTTCTGACTCATAAGAACTTGACCCATATACAGTCAGTGTGACATGTCCTTCCAAAATATAACAACATAAATATGCATGTGTGAAATTTCCTAACAATAATTGATTCATTTTCACAAAGACTCAACAACTTCTATGAGGTTGCCAATCTCCTCATTAGTTTATGTTTAGATTAAAAATACAGTGTGTTAGGCATTATGTTTATTATCTCATTCCACAAAACTAAAATCTAATCTAGAATTACAAAATATTTGGAGATCCTAATTGTAAAAATAAACTAAAAAAATGCAAATGTGAAACGAAAAACTGTGGAATTTTGACTTAAGAATTGCACAACATATTAAAGTAAAAAAAATAAACAACTAGAAGAAGACATCAATATTGCATGAATAGCTGTCTTCATATATATTAACAACACTTATAGTTATAACTAGGGTACAATCATGTTGTAGAAATGTCTATGTCAATGGTATTTTTTCTCAGCAACATTAAAAAAATATCAGGTTAAAAAGATCCTAATTTGAAAAAAACCCAAAAAAAACAAGTTGGAATTATTGATCATATGCAATTAAAATTCATAAAATATACTTTAGAAATAGAAATATTTCTTCTTCTGCTTCTTCTCTTTATCAGGAAAGGAAGAGGTGAGATATTATCTCTGCTACAACAAACTCATAATTCTTATATTTCTATCAACAATTTTATTTATTCTAAATCAGAAGAGTGTTATTTTTTTTAACTATTTAATGAAACATTTAAGAACTAGTAAAATAGAAAAATAAAATGATTATCAACGTTAAATATTTCAATCATTTATCCTTCTAAGATTTATTAATTATGTCTAAAAAAATGCTATTTTATTTAAAACAAAGCAAATCAATTGTGAAATGTGTAGTAAACCCACCACCACTTAATCTGTAAAGAATTGTTTTATTTTGAATTTAAGATGAGTAGTGTTTTTATTATTCTTCTTACCTCTAAAACTCCGATGGAATTGATGTGAATCAGAATTTTTCTTTTCTTTTTACCATGCAGTCAAATTGTCTATTTTTTTTTAATGAAATGAGAAATTCAATTTATCCATTTGGAGTTCAAGTAATGATGTTCTTTCTTGCTTTTTGTTTTTTTGTTCCTTTTCATAAAAACCATCAAGATATCTTCCCTTTTGCTTTCCGCTTCAATTGCATCTTTTCTTTCTTATTTTCATAATTTCTAATTGTGCCTAAAGAAGTGCCATCACCAACTTTAAGAAAGTGATTCCAAAGCAATATGGTCTTAAATTACATCTGTCATACAGATATTTATAACGTTACCATATAAGGATGAATTTGGTAAAATTTTGTGTTAATGTAAAGCATCAAAACAAATATCATTCTAAAAAGTTCATAAACAATATTTGATTATACCTACATGTCTATTGATATAAATACTTACATTAATAACTCTCAAAATTGGGAAGGAATATATCATTCATTATTAATCATTAATAAATGACTAGAATATGAAATTATTTACAAGTGCTAAATAATAAGAAATATCTGTATAACTAGTAGTTTAATACCATTATTTTTTTTAGATAATGCTTCCAGCTCTGGTCACAAATACACAAATGTTTCATATCCTTTACAAAAAGATTTGACTTATAAAAATTCATAATAATAACAACTATTTCATGAAAACAGCTTAGATAACACATTATCCTTATTTTATATTTGGGTAAGTCTATCTAAAGACTGACAAGGCATTTGCTTTGTTTTTGTTCTTAATGGCAAGAGATTAATATGTACATGAAAGATACTAACTTTTCTACAATGAATTCTGAAAGTGAAATCTAGGCTGAGAAAATTATTCACACCTGTTGCCTCCTACTGAAATGTAAGCTTTTAGCATAGACTATATATAGATGTTTTATTTGTTTATGTATAAAATTTATGTTTATTTAAAAAGCGTAGTATGACTGATATCAAGATTCATTGGAAAATCAGATATATTCATAGCTATACATTGGTATCAGCATATAATAGATGCTTTTTTCATTAATATATTGCATAATAAGTTTCAGAGTGCTCAGATACTTCACTCTAATCTTAGAAAGAGGATAGGATACTTTAACTCTAGGCAATTCCACATTCTGTGAAATCTTATGGGTATTTACAAGAAACTATATATTTAAAATGTCAAAATGATATTGATGTATATATATATATATATATATATATATATGAAATTAATTATCTCATAATTCATAGTTTTTCTTTAAATATCTTTTATAGAATCCCTGTTATATTTTGCAGGTTGTTTGTTTCTTTAAGGAGTTGAAGGACATTTTTCCTCATTCATGTCCACAATTTGTTAGTCTTGTAATGGAGGTAATTTTCTGTCCATAAATCCGCAAAAAAATCTTGTCCATTTTCAAGGTGTAACAACATAGATGTCAGGATTTGATAGGCAAAAAAAAGGTAACAAAAAAATGACATAAAGTCACCCAGATACAATAGCCTGTATGTATGCATGTATCACCGCCAGGTGTCTCTGATGTCAGTCATTTCTGAAAGGAAAAGTATCAGAGAAACAGATATACATATTTGATATATTTGCTCAAAATCTGCTTGGTAAGTTCTTGTGCAGTGCTAAGGAACACTGAAGTGGAGGGTAGATTGCCATAATGGAAGGTATGAGGTTGCATCATTTTCTCCCATACCACTATGCCAAGGAAAGGTCCATGGATAGGATATTTTGCAGTCAAGGATTACAACATCCAAAATAAGAGGAAAATAGTGGAGGCTTTGAATCCAAGGTCAATTGTCAAAGTACAAGTCATTGCATATTTCATATTCTACAGACATCGTGTAGCATCCATATGTGAAACAAAGAGGATGGTAGGAATTTTGTATTTTAAGGTCATATACATATGATGAATAGAAATGAATGTATTTTATTTAAAGATGTTACCAAAAGACTATTTCAAGTGATGATGATGATGATGATAATGATAATTAATGAGTAAAGGTTTTGTGATGTGAGAGAGAAAATAATAATTGTTAAAAAGGTTTTAGGATTTTGTATTTCATGCAAAAAATAGTTTTAAACAATTTATACAGGGTGGCACACTTAATATACGAGGCAAGATTTAAAAATCAAGACTTTTATTCAATGAAAATTTACAACTGATTGTATACAACTATAGATTTAATTGATTAATTTTCTGTTAATTTGCAGGTAGAATTTACACAACAATCAATCATTGTGGATCAAAGGTCCCTTTAATGCTCCAAATAACTGAAGTTTTAAATCCAGTGCATTAGAATAAAAGTGGATTTTGAGGAATTTATAGCTAGAAAAATGTTTTGCTGATTGAAATGTTGATTGAACAGTATCATCTTTAGTTTTCATTTATTTCATACACAAGCTAAGGGAAGATAATTGCTTCCATTTTTTGTGAAGAAATCAAACATTATTTTCTATAAGAATAATTAAAACACTTTTTATAATTACATACAGTTCGAGAATAATTCCATTTGTGAATATATTACAGCAAACTATAATCAATTGTGTGTGTGTTTGTGTGTGTATATATATATATATATATATATACATCTTGAATTATAATTTAATATTTTAGTATTGTTCAGGCTCTTCAAT
>JAYKTE010105576.1:0-13719 GCA_036873565.1 Xipholeptos notoides
TGCTCCCATTGTTATGTGGATCATGCTTGCTTAAAGCTATACTTTATGCTTATTTTCACTTACACATTCTTTATTTGGAGACTATTTCAAATCCTTTTAAGAAGACATAACTATGAGATGAAACCAAATATTCAGGGGTGGGGCTTGGAGCAAGTTTTATTTTTCAAACTTTATTATTTGATATCATTATCTTCTGTTTTTTTAACCCCTCAACCAGTAAGTTTTCTAATAAAAATATTTCATTTCTAGCTGAATTTTCTTTCATATGTTCATTGTGTAGTATTATTAATGCTGATTAAGGAAGAGAAAGAGAACTCGTCTATTGGTGCAATTTGAAAAATTAGTTTTATTATTTAAATAATTTAAAATTTAAGAAATTGAAGTAAAGACAAGTTAAATCATCATTGCTGGGGAAGAGGTTAAGAAAGAGTGAGAAAAACCGTCTTTTGGCACTATTTGAAAAATTAATCTTTGATGATTTATCTTGCCCTTGGTTTCAAAATACTATTTTGATAAAGATGAATTAAATTATCATTGCTGGTTAACACTGTAAAGTGATATTTAAAAGACTAAGAAAATATTAGAGCCATAGTGAAATAGTAAAGTTGTAGCAAAATGTATCTCATTTCATTAAACAATCAACTTTTTCATTGCTAATTAAATAAATCAATAGAACCTAATTAAAAATTAATGAAAATATGCTATTTATAGTTTAGCAAGTCCAAAAAGTCTGGACTTAAAAGTAATTTAAAAAAATAGAATTCTATAAAAAATTGGCTGAGTTAGAATTTCTTTCACTGGATTAGAAAATGTGGTGATTGATATTGGGTTGTCTCTTTTTTTTCACCTCATTTACTCTAGTCTTCTTTTTAGGAGCATGCTTAAGGAGAAGGTATATTTAATGAAAAAAAAATGTACTTGGTCGAATACATAAAGAGTTAATATTCTCAAATGAACAGTGGTCTGGCATTATTGCATTGGTTTTATATAGATTTTACAGAGTGCATGCACTTATGCACCATTAACACATTTAAAATGTTTGCTTATTTTTTAATTGAAAAAATATTGAAAATTTCATTTGTTGAAAATAATTTTGGTTATATGTACAGAGTTCTGCGGCAACCTACACATTTTACATTGGCAGTAAAAATCTATTTTTTTAAATATGATATTTTGCTTATGTGTCCAGACTTTTAAAATATTTTGTTGGTAATGGATAGTTTTAGATAACACAATTAGGATGATTGAGAACAGTTTAATAATCTGCAGAGCTGAAGAGTAGTTATATCACTGGAATACATATCAGCTGTATTGAAAGAGTTAAAATGCATTTTTTGGTTTAAAAGTAATGCAAATAAATACTGATGTATCCCGAACTAAGATCATTTATCAAGCTTGAACTTATTTGCATATTAATAATTCTAAGAAGTAAGATATTTTAATGATATAACTTTTAGGACATTCTAGTCCTCAAAAATGAATAATTCTACTCAGCTTCTTAAGCACAGCAGCAGCTTGATTTTTCTACCCCTATCAACATCTGGTTTTCCTGGCAAATGCACCTTTTTTTGTTGTCCTTTTTCCCTAGAAACTGAAACAGAAAAGGGATCCTCGTCCGATGATGCAGACGACACAATGAAAGACCAAACCCCTCCTGACACTGAAAGTAAAGCACTTCTAGATGAATTGGTTGGAGGACAGCCTCTGTCCAGCTTAAAACCCATTTCTAAGATTGAACCTCTTTCCCCACTCCGTTCTCCAACTAGTCCTGCTAGTCTAATGGAAGCAAGAGCCAAATTTTTTGCCTCACCTCCTGAGCCAGTTCGACTTGATGCAAAACTTCTCTTTGGTAAGGTTCTGTAGAATTATGAAGAATCAAGCATGATTTCATGAGTAGAATTCATTGTCATAATATTCATTAAGATATTCATTATTGTTTATCCCAAGAAGATTTTACTAATTCACATTTTTCTTTCTCTCTCAAACAATTTACATTTTTATTTCTCTCTCTCAAATAATTCACATTTTTCTTTCTTTCTTAAATCATGTACATTTTTCTTTCTCTCTCAAATAATTTACATTTTTATTATTTGTGTTTTTTTACTTATTTAATGTTCACTCATCAGTTTTGCTTATAACAGTCATATTCATTGATCCTTTATTTTTTGGTACCCTGAACATGGCTGACACAAAATTGATAATTCCATGGCTGTTTGTTCTATGATTATAAACTGGGCAAAAATGTGTTTCGTGATTCTCAGGAGATATTTACAGCATTTGGCAATGATTCAGTAATGTGAAAAAAAAGGCTTAAAATTATTTTTCAAGACTTTGTTCTGAAGATAAAAATATGGGAATACAGAATAAAAAGCTTTGAAGACTGGCCACAATCTAGGAGATGAATTTCTTTAAATGATAAGGATTCATGTCAAGAACTAAAACATGCCCAGAAATGTCATGTAAGCCAAGAAGCTATAAGAATAATTGTGTACTTGCATACTTTACTTTAATGTATATTCAAATAAAAATGTTATTTTTTTTGCTTCTAAGAATTGGCAATTATTTCTTGAGGAATTTGCTAAAATGTATACATTAATTACTTATTTAACAACATTTTAAAAATTGCTTAGATTTTTAAAGCATATCAAAACTGATATTGCTTTTGTCATAGATAATATCTTATTTGATTAACTCTAAGTATTTCTTTTATAAAATAGAATAAAAAAGAACATGTCTAATCTCAGTGGAATATAGATTGGTAACTATTAAACTATAATTTCTGACTATGGTAAATTCTGAATTATGTTTTTATTTTTGATAATATTGTATAGATTGCAACTCTTTTTTATAATTTTCTTCATAGAAGTGCATTGCTTTTACCATTCATCTTACATTAAATGCTTCAACAAACAATTTAACTTTTTCAATAATATCAATCTCCATGAATTAAATTTATTCACACCTTTATTTATTTTTTTAACTTGTGGCACTCTGCATTAACTGGATTTTTTTTCTTTGTTTTAAAAAAAACTAATTATCCAAATACTATAAATTATATAATTCATAACAACATATTGCAAAAGTTAATCAATGAACATTTTAAAAAAAATAGAAGATTATAGTTTTCTTTTTAAAAAATAGTTTACCAATAAGTATTTAGAATTTTAAAATATTGTCATTTTGAAATTAAGAAGAAACAAATCTAACTCTATTCTGTCAATATTTTCAGACCCAGATTATAGTTTATGCTGAACATAAGTGACTTAATTTGTAGTTACTATTTATGCAAAACTGTTCTTCTCATAAGATAAATTAAAATATAACATTATGTCAAAAAGATTCTAATAATCATCAGAAGAGCAAAATTCAATTTTGGTTCTAATTTAATTTGTGTTGTTTTTTTGTTAGCAACCTTTGATAATGGTGGAGAGAATCCATAATGAGTCTTCCTTGGCTGGCTAGCTATTCTATTCTCTTTGTTACTGCTATCCCTTGTGTTCTTTTTTGCTTAATAACAAGAAAAAGAGAGAAAGGGAATTCTGGGATGGTCATGTGTATGACCTGTCTAAGCCATTTGAGATTGTGTCAGAAAGAGAAAAGGGAAGACAACATATGAAGGTGTAGGACTGGGTAGTATCAACAATGAACCATATTTTTTTGGTCTTCATATGTCCTCTTTAACACTGTTACATGACCACAAATTTATTGATAAATTTTTATGAGATAGTTATGAAATCCTTTCCTCTAATACAAATTTAGAATATTAATTCATTTTTAAACAAATGCGTTTTTTTATGTAATTCTTTCTTTACTATAATTAAAATTCTTTCATATTTTTATCTTTTTGTTACATTTTTCTTCTGTGGTTTCGTGTTTTTTATTTTCAAGAAATGATTTTCCTAGTTTTGATAAACATCCAATGTTTCGATATTAAATGATCCACAAAAGGTTAAGGTGCTGCAATCCAAACCAAGGAAAACAATAATGTTTTAATAAATACAATAAATTTAAATAATAATGAATGCCAAGATTTATTCCATTAAATGCTAAGAAATATTTTATTTGTAATTTCCATTTTAGGAATCGGTAAAACAGATAAAGATGATGATAAAAAGTCTAAACCTGTTATGACTGTGAAAGCCGGATTTGCTCCCGTTCCAGATTTAAATGTCGTTCAGCCATCAGACACTGAACAACCTGTGTCGAAATTTTCACCTTTGTTTGTTAAAAAAGATAAAATAGAATTGAAAGAAAAGATGTGAGTTTCTGTTTTAAATAAAAAAATTTTTAAAGTGAATTATCTATCAATTAACAAGACAAAAGAAGAGATTGTTTATTTTTAAACTTTAACCATTAATTACTTGAGTTTTAATATCAGGATATTTATTAGCTATTTAGCTTGTTTTGAATAAATGTTAATCATTATTTTAAGTAATTCCTTATTATGAAAGCATAATCTAATTTAATGGGTTGATACCATTTTAGTTTGTTGGATATTCTTCTTGATTTTGATTATCTCATCTTTTGTTGATGGAATTTTATAAAGACTCAATTGTAAGGAGCACTAATTTGTGTCCCATGTCAGGAACCTTACACAGTAAAACATATTCTTACAAATTGCATAGATCTCCAACAAATACAAATAAAATACTACCAAGAAAACAATCTAAAAGACCTTTTCTACAAAGTAGACCCCAACAACCTCTTAGAATTCCTAAAAGAAACAAGGCTTTTGGAAAAGAAAAACCCTTCAAAGCGCATAACATAACTAACACATATCAAACTGCAATATTCATACTAAAATCTCAAAATAAATAAATGGAAAAAAATGAAAACCAAAAAGAAGAAACAATCTCTCTGACTAATGCTCTTGGGAAAAGTATGAATCCTCGCATTCCCTCCAACTATGGGTTAAATTGTGCATTTCGTGTTATCCAAAAAACTGTGGTCAAAAAATAACTTATACCAGAAATTATTGTTCTCAGCATCAAATGACCTAAAAAAGTTGATATGCTGTAAAACACCAACAAACAAATAAACGAACTAACAAACAAACCAAACTCCCTCTTCAACATTAAATAACCCAAAAGGGTTGATATGCTGGTAAAATAAGACATCCAAACAATTCAACAATCAATTCTGAAGAATTACTGGCTGTCATTAATGAAATTCCTTCCTAAACAACTAGAGAATTAGGTAAGGAATTTAATGACCATAACTTCTGAAATGGTAAGACTTGGTAAGGTCTCTGGAGCTGAAAAATGTCATTAATAAAGTTTGTAAGATCGTGTAGAATCCATTTTCCAACCTTAGAGATGTTACCAAGTCTTACCATTTCCCAATGTATGGTCATAAGGCTTACATTCAACTCCTTGCCCAATTCTCTAGTTGTTTTGGAAGGAACTTTATTAATGACACGTTCCACCATCAGAGACCTTTCAGAAAACAATTGCCAACAATGATCTAAAAACAATTGGGACAGAAATTCCATTATAACCTGATATGTTCTAATTACAATTATAGTTATCTGGAAAATTTATATAAAGTTATAATTAGGAAATTTCAATCAATAGAAAATGACATAATCAAAAAGGGTTTCTGATGAACAATTCTTATAGAATGCTAGTTTGGGGTTATGTTTTAGATAAATATATTTAAAACTTAGATTATATATATTTAGACTAACAGTTGTTTTAATAACTGTAAGCCTAACTATATCCACAAACCCAACTTTATTTATTACAAGAAATATAGCCTGGTCTTAGGGGTTTCTTTGATGTTCCTTTTGTGCTCATTTTTTTGTAATTCTGAATTTTTTATTCTTTCTAAGAAAACTGCTTTAGTTTTTTGAAAGATGAAAATTATCTTAGTAAACTGCGGTTACATTGACACCCCAATGACCAAGGTAGCTCTGACATAGCAGATGCTACGGGCCTGCAACAATCCAATTTGTCAAGTTTGACCCCCTTAGTAGCTATTTTTCTGGCCCAAAACCAAATTGAATATGTTCTACTGGTTCAAATACTCCCTATATCAAAATTTAAGTCCCTAGACCAAATATTGACTTAGAAGTTTGGAAGAGACTCTTCCTTAGACGGACACACAAGGTCATTTTATATATATTTGAGATTGATCACATTAGTTTTCTGATAAACAAATTCATTTTTCATTGCATTTCCTGAATCAAAATATCTTTTTCTTTTTTGATTAACTCCTTTATTTTAATTTTTTTCTTAGTGTGAGTATACCTCAATCTTCAATAGAAGGAGAAGATGATGATGATGTGGACGAGAGCTTATCCGAAGAATCTGAAGAAAGTGAGACCGAAACCCTTGAAGAAGGAGATTCCGACGGTGCTGATACAAACAAGGAAATTGCCGAAATAGAAGATGAGAATGACGATCATTTAGCTGTGAGTCAAGCCATGGAACACGTTTTGAATAACTTGGAAGAGAAATCAGCAAGCAGCGAAGAAGAAGAAGAGAAGCCAGTCACACAAGCATGGGTAGCGGGTGTTGAAGTAGAGGACAAAGTTATGGCTAAAGAAACGCCAGAAAAAGTAACTGTCGAGGAAGAAATTGAATCCGCTGAAGTGAAAACAGTTGAAATCGATAATGAAATAGAAGAAGAACTACAGCATTTGGAGCCATCAAGTGAAGAAGAATCCAAGAGTACTGAAACAACAAACACCGAAAAGGCTGTTCTCAGAAGTGTATCAGCCATGTCTGATGACACGATCGTAGATTCAGAGGACGGCACTTTGCAGTCTGTACTTCGTAGTTTGGAGAGAATGGATGAACCATCAACACCAGTTTTGGAAGGTGAACCCTGGAATAAAATTGACGAAAGGTTTGTAACAAATCGAGATAAAAAGAAGAAAAAGAAGATTGATGCCATGGCAGCTGCTGCTGCCATTGCTGAAGATAAAGATCAAGGCTCGGGGTCTGATTCTAGTTTTACTTTATCTACCCCAAGTAACTCAATCCACTCCTCCTTAAGTTCTTTAAATGAAGCCCTGCAATACAACAAACAGGTTTTGGTAGAAACCACAGCAAACGCATCAGATGATGAACTGCTGAGCGAATTCAAAGATGAGATCAAAAATAGACTTCAAGAAGAGGAACAGGAACAAGAGAAAATAAACACTGGGGAAATAATAGCAGACGAAACTCTAACAAAAGATTCTGACTCAATAGATGAGATAGCTGTTGAGGCGTTTGAAACCGTGGAAGACACAACCCCTGAAAAGCCAGTAGAATTCATTGAAATAAAAAAGAAAAAGCTTCCCGAAAAGCCTGTTGATCTAAAGTTAAAAGAACCCTCATTAGAAATGAAATGGGTTCAAAATGAAGATAAAGAAAATATTAAGAAATCTAAAGAGAAAGAAATGTCAGTTGAAAACACTAAAAGTGTTACTTCTATCCCAACTAAAAAACTTGAGAAACAGCCAGAGCCATTCATTCAATCTTCACCCAAACAGAGTCTGTATAAAGACAAGGTGGAAAGTAAAACCTCTGATTTTGCTGTAAAAAGGAGCCAGCCTATCAGTATTGTGAATAAAAAGCCATTGCTAGTTGACATAGCTGACCGACATCCGCTTTTTGCCAGTAAGAAGCCTCTTGATCATAAAATGGAGAACTCTCTTCCTGAATACCCTGAGCTTGCTAAATCAGCCCCAGAAACAAAATGGAAGACACCTGTTCCATTCACACCCTTTCGAGCAGGAACATCCTTTCACAATGATGATGATCGTAAACGTCCTCTTTCTGATGTGAGTCTCGATAGGCAATCTAGTTTTCCAGGGAAAATATTGCCCAGTGATTCAGCAGAAAACAGACCGGCTAATCGAGCTCGTTCCCTTCCTCGTACTATAGTAGCGGATAAATATCGTCCCATATCTCTTACTGATATAAATGTAGAAGTGCCGAAAAAACCTGATGCATTATGGGAAAAAAAGGATGACAATAACCTCAAAGATAAATGGCAGTATCAAATTAGTTGCTCTGCTCCAACCGGAGGTTTTGATATGACAATAGTAAGCAAGCAACTTTCAGATATAGAAATCAATAAACGCTACAGCAATTCAAAGAGCCTAGACAGAAACTATTTTGTACGAGCTGGCAATAAAGAATCATCCCCTGCACCAAAAGCAACTCCTGATTGTAGTCAAACGGACTTAGCCCCAGAACCAAAGCCTCACCGCAAATTACCTGAAATTAATGAATTCAAAAGAAGCCTGCCTCCTTTAAAAACATTTGGTGCCACTTCAGCTTCTCGTGTTCCTATAAAACCCAAGTCCCCTGTTCACATTCCTGAAAAGAAATCTGAAAAGATGAAAGATTCCAAACTTGATAAAGAACCATTTTTCCTTAAGTCAAACTCTGTGGCTGATAAAAATGCCAAAATCCCAACTTCCAAAGTGTCTTCAACTGAGGGAGGTGTTGGGAGAAGGCGAAAAATCCCACTCGATGCTAGCCTGAAAAAATCGCAAAATGAAATTAACTTGGACAGGCAAGTAAGTGTTGTTGAGAATATTGATGACATTCCTTTTGCTGACGAAAGTGACAGTGATGCCCTTACAACTGTCAGCATCAGTTCAGTCGAACAATTCCCTGGTCTCTTGATAAAACCACGGCCGGTTCGAAAAGTGTCACATCCAGCCTTTAGGCGTCGAATACTTCCTGCCACACCCAAATCTGATGATAAGCAAGGATCTGATAGTTCTGGTAAATCAAGTGACGCCAAGAAGAAAGAAAAGGCTATTTCTCTTACAAAAATGATTCCCAGTTCTAAAAGAGAAAGTTATAAACAGGAACTTCCAGCATCGGTGTTGTCGTCTACTCCTTATACCACTTCTCCTTTTTGGAAAGCTAGTCCTACCCCCAAAACTCCCATTCAGACTGCCACAACTGAGGTCACTCCTGCAAAATTACAGCCTCCTGCTTCTAATCCATCAGTAAGCACCAAAGCACCTAGCCCCACACCAAAGACTTTCCTCTCTTGGACTCCATCAGGAAGTAGCAAAAAAGGTGACAAATCTAAAGAAGGAACTCAATCAGAAGGTTCTTCAACAGCATCCACGCCCAAAAAAGAAAAGAAACGTTCACTGTTGTCTATGTTTCTTCCTAGTAAATCGCGGAATAAGAGCACAACTAGCAGTGGCTCTGAAAGTTCAGATAAGCAAAAGACTCCGACTAGTGGCAAAGAAAAGAAACTAGTGTCAAAGTCTGGAAAAGTATCAAATGATAAAAAAGAGAAATTTACAAAGCAACCAGAACCAAATGATGTTGACTTGGACCTAAGTAAAGATATGAAAGATCTTACTATTAAATCCATTTTCCATGTTAAAGATCGGCCAAATGCCATAGCTACTGCTGACCAAAAACGTCTAATTCTAGAAAGTGGCTTCAGAACAATTATTCCACCTAGAGCTGATGGTATGTATACCAGTTTTTCACTGTTAATCTTTTCTTTTCTTTTTTTTTTAATTCCTTAGAATAACTAAGCTACATTTCATCATCTCCTCTTCATCCCTTCAATGGGACATAAGGCATCCACAATCCTGTTTCGTGGAAGTTGTTGGCCCCACGCCCAACCCCCAACCTGGAGGACCAGGTGAGATGTCTGTCTTACCAAAGACTAAGGGTGCATCTACCCAGTGGTTTAACCTGGTTATTTCCACGTCCCGGCGCTAAAGCTACATTTCAAGATATGATATTTGCTTGGTTGAGCACCAACCCAAGTTCGGCAGAAGGCCATTTTTTATGTGCTAATCCCTGGTTTTTTTTTAATCAGTGTTACCCTTCACCTAGATGAGTTACTCTCTCAAGTTAATGAACCTCATCTGCCAGAAACAGCTGAAAGTAAATGCTACACTTCAAGATATAGTCGAAAGTTTCCTCTGAAAAATAAGTAACATTTAACTTCCAGCCGCCATACTACAACAACTAACTTATGCTTCAATATTAAATGGCCCACATATAGTTGATATGATATATACTTAGTTGTGTTGATATTATCAATTGCCATCAGAGCTTATATGCCCTTCTTTAGAAAACCTTTTTTGTAACTCTCTTTCTTTCTTTCTTCTCTTTCATGTGATGTAAACAAAAACGGAGGCCGTGTGCATTTTTTCTTTAATTTCCTTTACTTAAATTAATTTCTCCGTAGTTATTTTTCAACCATTTTAAATGTGTCATTTTATTTTCAACAGATGAGTTATGTGTACCAACGTTTTTATGTTACTTTTTACTTATTTTCAACAAGTTGTGCACAAGGCCAGTTTTACGTCCTCATTATATTCCCGGGCTTTTTGTAATCAGTGTTGCCCTTGGCTTAGATGAGTTACTCTCGTTGAATTCATGGGTCTCATCTACATGGGTTTTAGAATCAGAGTTTTCCTTACACCTAGATGAGTTACTGAGCTTCATCTGCCCAAAGCAGGTGAAAGGGTTGATATACCATAAAACAAACCAATCTTTTTTCAAATAGAGAATTCTTTAATGACTCTCATTAACTAACTCGTAAAAGACAATTTCTCAAAAATAAGAATTAATTATAACTCATTATGAATGATAAGTTTAAGAATTTGTCTGATTATTGATGTTGCATTATTCAGATAGCTATTCTTATCTTGGTTATTATATTCATATTTTCTTCAGGTACTACTTGCTGAACTCAACTTTCTGATCAACTTTGAAAATCTTTAATTATAAATAGTAGATTAGCGCATCAATGAGAAAAGTCTAATATAATTATTGATAAATAATGATAATAATAATTGTTGTGTTCCTGGTTAAGGGGTCAAAATATAAAAGTAAAGAGTCCTGGTAATCAATATGAGTGCTTAAACTGCGTATGTATTTTCCACTTAACGGCAGAGATGTCTAACTTATATAGTACCCAGACGAGTCCACTATGTCAATGGATATAGGGGTGTTAGCTACCCTTGAACAATAATAATAATAATAATAATAACTAGCAGAACCTGTGGAAATTCCACAGCTGTTGAAAATTTTTAAAACACACCTCAGCAAGAACCTTCTGAGTAAAAACTAATCTGCAAGATATGTTATAGCAAAATTGTGAATAATTTATTTTAGTAATATCTTGTTTTCTTCACTAATTGGATTGGATCAAATGAAAAATATTTACTTCTTTCAGATGAATATTCAGATTCAGGGGAAAGCTTCTTGTCCACTGATACTTCTGTTTCAAGAAGATCAAAGGTGAGTAATAAAAATGAATTTAGATATTTATTTTAAGAACTTCGTTCTATATCAAGATATGTGATTAGTGATTTAGAGCTAAATACACTAAATTAAATAGCATTAGTTTAATCATTCAGTAACATATATATGCTGTGTTGTAACTGGAAAAAAATCACTTTTAATGGCGTGTAACTGATACTGGCATGATTTTTTTGAAAAAATTGTGTTTAAAATCCTAAAAATATTTTCCTTATTTTTTTCCAAGTGAATCGTTAATTAATTTGTTATTTTAATCCACAAATTGGATACTGAAATTTTGGCTAACTTTGTTCCAAAATTTGACCAATTACAATTTGCCTTTTTATTTATTGCTTTTATCAAGGCTCGTGTTGTTATAAAATTCTCACATCTGTGCTTGAGTAAATATAGTATGATATTCAGGGAAGTATTGGTATCCGTTTGCCTATTTTATTCTTCCACCCTAAGTGTAGGTCACAGAACAAAAAATCTATAGCAATATAGGCCTTTGGGCTTACAGGCTTATAATTAAATTACTTAATTTGATTTTAATACTTGTTTATATTATACTGTTAAATGTTAAGGACACAAATGAGTTATACCCACTTTTATGAATCTGGAAGTTTTTAATAGGTTAATTTTCTTGTAATTATTATTTTTTTCATTTGATAATGTTGCAACTAATCATTTAAAAAAAAAATTTTCAGTTGAGTGATCCCAAGAAGATTGCACAAGCTGCTCGCAGACAACAGAAACGTCAACAACAACAACGTCTACGCAGAGCTCAAGAAATTCAAAGACGTTTAGAAGAAATAGATGTGAAACAAAAAGAATTGGAAGAAAGAGGTGTTTTGGTAGAAAAAGCATTACGAGGAGAAGGCATTGGTAATTACATTTTGGTTTTCATTAAAATTTCACTCTTGTCTAAATAGTTACTAATATGCATGCAAGTCCACAATGATTTTCAATAAATTGATTTTTTAAATGCATTCCAGTCTCACAATTTGCAGCAGTAGTAGTAGTAGTATTAGAAGTAGTGGTAGTTCTCTCTAAAATCAGTCTACAGCACAGATGCAGTGTTTCCCCTTTAATTTGAGAAAAATAGAGAAGTTTTTTACACGATTCCATCTCTTTAAGCCCAAGCTTTTTACATACGTATAGATTAAAATTATAAAACAAAAATATTTAGGTTTTTTTTATTTAAATAAAATAATTCCATTTGATATTTGTAGCAAATTCAGAACAATATTTAAGAACAATATATAAATCCTCTTTTACAATGATTACTAGAGTTCCCTTATTTTGAATTAATATCTTAAGATAAAGAAACCTTCTTCAATACATATCTTGTAGAAAAAAGGGATTTTTGTTCTGAAAGTATTTCATTTAAAAATGCACTTTAACATGTTGACCTGAGAAAGCAAAATAGTTTCTTTAGATTCATTTTTCTAGAACAGTAGTTGTAGAATCCTTTTTCTAAAAAACAAACTATAGATATTCTCTTTCCTAGCTTCTGTAGTATGTAACAACTTTATATGAAGTCTTTATTCACCTCTTAAACTGTTGATTTTCCAATATCTATCTTTAGTTAGTAAATGTTTTAAAATAGAGACTCCAGCAGCATGACCTCTCCCAAAAGTTAAAACACGTAAATAAACTTGATAAATGTATAATAAACTTTCTTTAAGTTGAGAAATCATTTTATTATGTTTTTTGTTTTTATTATAGTGTGTTATTTGATTAAGAAAACTTGAATTAATTAGCAAATCAATTAGCTAATTTTTATATTGTATTTTAATATTTGACAGAATTATAGTTTTTTTTGCATGCACAGAAACATATGGTTTTTCATAGTTTTGCTTCATAATCTATTCTTTATAGTATGAATTAGCATGTTTTAGTTTTTATTTTCATGAATAAACCTTTATTTATTGAACATCAAATGAACTAAAATAGAAATACTGACTATTATTTTTATATAATATTAATATACCATATACTAATACTTATTAAATATACAATGAAATTCGATAGAAATATTGATAGATAAAAAAAATAATCTATCAATGAGTGATATTTCTTGTAATCTTAATAGAACCTAAAATTAAAAAGAATGTTGATCAAAGATTTTTTTAATTAATTTATTTGTCGGTGAATTTGATACGAGGATTAATAATTTATAGTATTTAAAACTTTTGGATTGTTGGGATCATCTTCATTATACTTTATTGTCTATGAGGATCCATGGCTTAAAGCATTTAAGTATTTTGGTTTATTCAGTTTTGATTGAAAATTATCATGAGGTAGGAGGTTCAATTTTCATTAAAAGCTAAATAATTACAGATACATCTCATTGCTTTAATAGTTGTACTTGGTGTTAGTTAATGTAAAAAGAATGATCTACACTTGAAATGAAGGATTTAGTTCAAATGTAGATACACACACACCCACCTATATATATATATATATATAATTGTGTGTGTGTGTGTGT
>JAYKTE010105687.1:0-13717 GCA_036873565.1 Xipholeptos notoides
TTAAATAAAATTTGATCTATTTAATTTATTTAATCGTAAACTTTAACTTAGCAATGATTTCTTTGTTGAAATAAAATTTT
This sequence comes from Xipholeptos notoides, assembly GCA_036873565.1. Taxonomy (NCBI): domain Eukaryota; kingdom Metazoa; phylum Mollusca; class Cephalopoda; family Idiosepiidae; genus Xipholeptos; species Xipholeptos notoides. Next base: position 81 of record JAYKTE010105687.1, read on the forward strand.
AAAAATTCAAATAAACTTCTTTGCTTTAAAGTACGATTTAAGTTTTTAGTATAAAATTATTATTTTCTTTAATAAATAGTTCATAAATGGTAATATTGAAAGCAAATAAACACAGCAGTCAACACAACATGTTTAAAAAAACATTAATTAAAACTTTAAATAAAATTTGATTATAGAAAAAAAAAAGTACGTTAATTCACTCAAGTTACTTAAAAAAAAGAAAAATTTCAAATAAACATTTTTTAACTAATTCTTGGCATAAAATAATTAATTTCTTTAATTAAAAATTAACAGATGGTAATAAGCAACCGGAAATAGTGCAGTGAGTGCAACTACACAACAACACAACAGTCACATGTTGTTGTTTTTTTAAACTTTATAAGGATTCTGTGGCGTGGCGATGTACAAAAAAAAGATATATTAATATATAAATGGAACTTAGTGTGTTTGTGTGTTTGTGTGTTTGTGCCTGAATTGGTTCCCCATGGACTCCGAAACGACAGGGCCAATTTTCTTGAAATGTTCACACAGTTGTATTTTACTTTATGTGTATGGAACTGGAGCTGTTATTGCTGTCTGTCTATTTCAAAATAGATAAGTATCGATGATCGAAAAATCGAAAAAATCATCTTATAAAAGGAATGGTCCAATTTAAAATAAATTTCATACACTCTTAAAGTCTACCATTGAATGAATTGTTCTAAAGTCTCATGATTACAGACTTGCGAAATACTTTACCGAGTTTTTTGTTCAGAGACATGAAATTTGATAAATGGAGTATTGGGACATGACGAAAAAATTCAATTTGGCTTTAAGACAAAAAAATAGCTGCTAAGGGGGCAAACGCGCTCCCAGTAAAGCCCGGGAAATATTGCTATTAGCATATAAATACAGAACTTATAACATAGTCTCAGGCAGCTGTTCCAATCTTATTGGATCTCGTCAGCGACACGCAATATTGTTATGTGTGAACCACGCGTAGAATCCGAACCTGCGAGTGAGATTCTAGCCTGCAGACTATTCAAACATGCGAAGCTAACGCCCTTACCACTGGCCTTCGAAACTGCTACTTATTCAGTGAAGCACATTTTCACGCTTTTATTTTAAAGATACACTTAATCGCGGCAGCTTGCATTCAGCAGTCATGCTAACTAATGGTAAATACACTGGTTTGCAGATTTATACTGATATACAGAGTGTTCCAATAACTTAGACAGGAGTTAACATTTTTATCAGATAATATATATACGTATGTATATGCATAAATACTTTTAAACACTTTTATAAATAAAGTATTTATGATGTACATATTTTTAATGTGATAAATATGTTAACTTATGTCTAAGTAATTGGAATACCCTATAAATATACATTTTAAGGTATTAGTTGAGGAGTGTGGAGAAATAGTAGAAGTTTGAACTTTGAAATTATATTTCTCTTCTTTCTACATTCTTTTATTTCTTCTTTTTTTCTTTTTTTCTTTTGTCCTTTTTATCTTTTTTCTTTCTTTATTTTCTTTTTTTCTATATTTTTCTGTATTCCTTTTCATTCCTATTTCATTCTTTCTTTCCATTCTCTTTTTATTTCTTTTTTTTCTAATACTTTTCATTATTTCTTTCTTTCCTTTATTCTTTATTCTTTCTTTTTTCTTTGTCTTTTCGTATTCTTTCCTCCTTTCCTTTCTCTCTTTCTTGTCTTGTTTCTATACTTTTCTTTATTCTTTTCCTACTTTTTTCTTTTCTTTCTTTCTTCTTTTTCGAAATTTTTCTATACCTTTCTTTATTATTTTTCTTTTTACTCTTTTTCCCTTGTTATTTTTCTTTTTTTTTTCTTTTTTCTTTCTTTCTTTTCTTTTTGATATACTTTAATTTATTCCTTTTCTTTGCTTTTTCTTTTTTTTTTTTCTCCTTTCTTATTTTTCTCTTCCTTTTTTATTTCTCATTGTCTTTCCCTTTTCGAATTTGTCTCTATGTTACATTCCTCTACATAAATAGGCATTTATTGAAATTTACCGCTTATCCTTCACTGAGTCACATGATAAATGTATTTTGGACTTCCGGTCAGGTGTCAGTCACTAATCTAAATTTCATTGCAATCTTAGTCATAATTCTAATGACATACGTTCGACGTTTGAGCAACACGTCCGACCAAACGTGACTGTAAGCCATCTCGAAAAATGGCGTCGGACTGACTCTTATGAACGATCCGACGCTGGCAGTTTTACTGCTAAATTGCCATCCGTTGATGACGTGGCAAAGAAAGTAAAATATACAAGACATCTTATGTACAGTGAGATATATAGGGTGTGTTGTCAAAGAAAAAAAGGCACTTGTAATGGCCTGTAAAAGGGGTGGGCTTGTTTTTTTTATACTGTGTATAAAATCATAAAAAGTTTTTTCCGTACGTTTTACGAGTTTAAATCCACAGCGACAATATTCACCACTATTAAAGATGATTTTATTAAAAACTAGAAAACACTCATCACTTGTTGAGTCAAATAAATATTTAATTCAATATTTTCTTGTTGGCAAAATCTTGATTAAAAATATCTACGAATATTTTACATTTAAGATAAAATAAAATGGTTTATTTACTAATTCTACGTTTTATTTTGCTAATAATTCTCTTTTTCATCTTTTTAGTAAATTATGCGGCACACCTGGGGTAGGGTAATTTTTTTTTTCATATGCAAAGTTTTCCAATTTTTACCAATTAAAACAAATTTTTATTTTTATTTAAAAAATGTTAGATAAATTAACAATATTTTAAAATATTGGACAAAAAACTGTTTTTGATTGTCTTTACTTTTCAATAAAATTCTGTTGTATATCGCAGAATCTTATTGAAAAATAAACCAAAAAAGAATCTTTTTATGGGTATTTTTAAAATTTTCCGCATCCAATCATGTATTTTATTGCGTGAAAAGATTTGTATTTTTTTATGATGCTTTGTATTTATAACCTAGCCCTTTCTTATGGGTATTGACACAGAAAATTAAGAAAATTCAAATAAGTCCCATAAAAAAGAAAGGTATGAATAATCATGAACATCGCTGATTTCACAAATTTACATTAAAAAAACTGTTATTGATTGTGATTCTTCCAAACGTTCCGTTTATTCATAACCATATTTTTAAATATCTGTATGAAGCCCGCTCGTGAACGAAGCATTTTAAGAGCACATTGAAGTAAATGACGATTTTTTTCTGGGGGTATGAATAATTTCGGGCTTAACTATATACATATATATAAGCATAATCGAAAGATTATTTGTAGAAACTTTGTAATATCTGCATATTTACGTATAGAGGTAGCAAAGCGAACTGGTCAGTTTTGACATTATCGCTAATACGCGAACTATTATTAATAGGTAGATTGCAAAATATTAATAGATTAAAGTTTGTTTGCCGATATTTGTTTTAGATTATGAAATTAAAATGGTTTAAACTTAGTTTACAGATATGTGTCTTAGATAGATTATTGTCTTTATTTTTATATTTATCTTCACAATGATTCGACGAATAAACAGTTAAACTTTTTTCAGAAGAGATCCTTCATGTAATAATCTGGAGTTCCCATAGAATTGAGAACTTGACCCTTTATTAAATCCACAGGGACAGACTGTTATTGTTCCGTTGGCTTGACGAGAACCCGTGGCGCAACGTATAAAGGCATTGAGTTTCTACAGTTTTAAGTGAGCATTATCTGGAGGTGCGGTCTTAAATCCTATCCAACGGGAATAATTACTAAGAACATATTTCAAAGACTTAACACACCTATTCGAGCTGATACCCTAGGGAAAGGTATAAATCTCCGTATTTCTTCCAGTAATGAATCGAATAGTACATTTTGTGTACGTAATTCAAAAACAATGTGATAAGGAAAAAGATGCTTGATAGTTCTAGGCATTAAATGATCTGAAAGGTTGATATGCCATGGAATGAATCAGTCAGTCTATCAAGGATATTAACTCTACTGTAAACATAACGAAATGGTTAAGATTTAAACGCAAGTATCATGATTCCAAGGTCCATGCACATGTACACTGTCCAAAGAGGCCTTCACTTGTTTAATTTGAAAGAACCAACCAAGATCCATCTATTTATAAGACCCTTTTACTAAACCTGGTGGTTTTGTTTCTTCTTAAGACAATACGAGGCGAAATATGTATTTTGAGTCGTCTTTTTGAAAGGCGAAACTGTCGAAGAGAGAACTTTATTGTTTAATAACAAATTGCCACGAATGCATGCGATTCTCCGATTACAGTTTTTTTTTCCTGTCGGAGAATCGAATCCCAAAAGCGTGCCTGAATAACGAGAGATCATCAGATGATGGGGACATTAACTAGTAACTTGATATTTCGAAACTGAAGCACGGCATATTTTGTTTAATGTTTCCTTTATTTTCAAATGGACACGAGCCAAGATACAAGGGATTCTTAACAAAGGTTCGCTTAATACAATTTCAAAGTCGTTAAAAGGGAGTTTTTAACGTTTGAACCGGGGGTCCCTGCTGAGGCGCTGACAGGTTCCGTCATCACAGACAGGAACCTGAGACCAAGACCAATGAAAAAGTAAAGTACAAAAAGACCCCAAACAAGGAACAAGGAATTAGAAGAGAAATAGAAACAAGGCTCCAAGAGTTACGAAAACAGAAAGAAAAACGGATGAAGATTTCCGTTAATTTATTGTCTGTGAGGATTTATGTTTAAACAGGGGTTTTGTTTGTTTATTTATTTAGGGGTTATCTGGGGGGTTGGGGTCATATTCTTATATAAAAAACATGGCACCGCTAAATAGCCAGAGAGGAAAATGAAGCACGTAACTACGTACCTATCAATTCATCACTATCTACATATATATATATATATATAAGGCAGTCTGTCTGCGATAGAATTTTGTTCCCTATGCATGCCCATGTTACGCCATTCAAATTTTCTATAGTCATAGATAGATCGTTAAATTATGTCAACACAAACTTTCTATGCCTCAAGTTTACTTCATGCACCTCCCTCGATAGACAGTCCTTTTGCTCTTTTTCGGCCAAAAGGACACCTAAAACACGTTTGATCACCATGAAAATTCACACACGTGTGTCAAGAAGCAACGACAGAAAATATGAGTGGCCAATCGTAGAGATATACTTCAATGTTTAGATTTTATGGTCGAATATAAGTCAAACACTTCCTTCAGTTGAAGCATTTTTACTGATTCTTTCCACTTACGAATCTGAAAATTTGCAGGTAAATATATTTTTTCAGTGCAAATTTTAAGTGCTTAATCATAAACATTGCTTGAAAAATGCATCTGCTTGTTCGCAAATGGTGAGTTTTTTTTCTCGTTTTTGGCCATACATAAGATTTTCTGAGTTGCACGAGCAACAACGGGCCATGGTGCTACTCTACTTTAAAACTAAAACACAAGACAGAAAAAAAAGACTTGAAATATAAAACAAAGAAAAAGAAAAATAGAATTTAGAAAAAAAAGTTTTGCAGACGACTCGACGAATGCATGCTGTTTTGGATTTCTCTTTTATTATGTCTATTATTCTGCATTATTCTTTTCTTATCCTTCTTATTCTCTATTATTCATTACATTTTCTAGTTATGCCTACATCACGATCCACAAGGCTAACCGAAACTTTTTCAGCAGTAAGACGAAGGAAGCACGCAGCAAACTTTAACGATACTCTCAGAGGAATTTGGGTCAGAAAAAAAATGAAATACGCACAAGGTTGCTGGGCAAAATAAACAAAAAAATTATATTTTTACACATTTACGATTTTCTATATTTAATCTATGTCTGTTAACTGCTAGGTGTGTATTTCAGAATTTAAATTTCCAAAATACAGAGTGAGGCAGATATAACAGGTGTTTTATCTATTATTCTGCTCTACAGTCTTAGAAATACATCAATAAGGTACCGTTTTGTTTTTTGTTTTTTCGCAAAGATTATTTATAATTTAATAATGAATTATTTTGTTTGATTCAGATAAAATTTGAAAATGATGACAATTAAACATAAGGTTTTTGCATGCGAAAGATACGTGAAAAGTGACGAGTCATCGAAAATGGATATCACATGAAGGATATCAGATTTCACTGCTGATTTTATTATTTTAAACAATGTGATTAAAAAATTATATAATTTTCAATAAAATTTTATATTTCATGCTTTTTAAAGAAAGCAACTTTTATTTCTGCCCATCCTGTATATACAGAGTGATGAGGTCGAGTGTAGGCAATTTTGAAATGTCTTCATTTTCTTGCCACTTTAACCGGGTCTATTTCTTTATTGATATTTGTAACTTGCTCTTTATTCTTTCATTCCTTGGTACTACTTTCCCGTATGTTGACAGGACTCTAACTTTACTTCTACCATCTATTCACCATTGAGGATTGTAGGGCCATTTTTGCTTTGAACAAAAGGGGAATATTATATAAAGTATAAGCATTATATAATAAAAAGAAAAAGGTAATAAATTAGTCTAATATCGTTAACTAAGGAGAGTTACTCCTCGAAGTTTACAAATAACACCGATGCCAAAACCCCGAGTAGATCAAGCCCATCAAATCAAATGAGAGTAACTCCTCTTGGAAGAAGGGCAACACTGATTACAAAATGACCGAGGATATGATGAGCACGTAAAGCAGGCCTTATGCCTAACTTGGTTTGGTGCTTGACCGAGTATATATCATAGTCCAATATCAGTTGGAAATAAGTGTAATGAAAATTTTGTTTCAGCAGCAGAAGCCGCTGCAGTAGAAATTTCAGGCAAATAATAATCATAACCACAACAACAACAATAATAATAATAATAATAATAATAATACTATCTCATGCACTCACTAGGAGAGCATACTTTTTATCTTCATCTTGCCGTGAACTGTTACGGCAAAGTCTACTATTTGGCAGATCTTTTCCATCTTGTCGATAATTACTAAGTTTGGCCGTCTTTCTTCGATTGTTCTATCTGTTTGTATGTCGAACTCACGTAGGATTATTTTTATTTGGTGTTGCGAGCATGTTGACGTCAAAATAGAGGGTTCTTACATTTTTCTTGCATTTCAAGCCTTGAAATAGAATATCAAGCACATTTTTCGTAACAGAAAAAAGAAAAATATCTACAGAAACCTGCAGAAAGATGGTTAGGAGAATGCTATTACAGAACGAATGTGCCAGAAAGGGTTTTCCTGGACCCGAAAATAATTTTTTATTTGAGAACTGCTCCTCATTTTGGTCGGCCAAAGGTGATCGACAGTGAAAAAAATGTGAATGCTGTTACGGGTATGCTCGATATGGTTTGCCCGTATCTAAAAAGGAAATATTTCATTGGGAGATGCTTCTCAATCTTCCCGGTCAAAAACTGATCAACACTGACCAAGTAATAGTTGTAGCTGAACAAGATTGCGGTTTAACAACGAGACAAATTGTAGTCATTCTAACGATCTCAAAATCGGGCGTGAGAAAAGGATTGCATAAACTTGATTATGTTTTTAAATTCATTTAGTAATAATTTCCACTTAAGAAATAGAAGAACTCTTTAAACAACTAAATAGTTTTAAGTGAGCATTTTTCAAATATTAAAACTTGGGCGTGGCTCACAGAACCAATCAATTGGTTGATCAAAATCAGAAGACAGTTAATTGTTTCTGTTTCCTTATACTCTTTGTTTCTTCGAAACCAATCCTTTATGTCTTTTACCTTCATTCTTTCTTCCCCTTATTTTGAGAACATCGTGTGAACTGCCTAAGGGCAGAAGCGTGTTCTGTCTTACTCTACATCACAATTCATGGCATGACAAAAGGTTCTAGGAAGGGTCCTCTTATACGCAGTCAATGCCTCAGAATACACTGATTCTGATTTATGGTGGAAAACAAGGTTAGGAAGAAAAGAAAGAAAGAAAATTAATTAATAAGAGAAGAGAAAGAAGAAAAGTAAAGAAAAATCCAGAGAAGTCAAAAAGAAAGAAAAGAAATGGATAACAAAAAACAAAATATTTAAAAATAGGAAAATTAAAAATTGAGAAAAGATAAAGTTTGTTGGTATTTTATAATATATCAACCATTTTAGGTCATTTAATGTCGAGAACAATCATTTTTTAATAAACGTTCTTTTAATCCACATATTTATGAAAAACACGATGTGCACTATTTAACCCATAGCTGGCGGGAAAGTTGGGATTCATACCTTTCCCAAATGTAAATGTACACAGCACTGGAATTGGAACTTGCGTATTACAGTTCCGATGTGTGAGAGCCTATCCACAGTACAAACTTCACCTCACCAGTAAAACAAAGTCAATTAAAAAGAAAACATATATATATATATTAAAAAAATAGAAATTTGGTTAAATCATGAAGCCTTGAATAATATACATTATCGTAATTCTGGATCCTGATTAGTTCATTGCCCTCATCCCTAGTTATAAATGTATTTTTTCCAAATCTTGACCAACACATGTAATCAAGTGGACTAAAAATATTGCTACAACACAATTTTTTGTATAATGGAAAACTCCTATGCAAATAAAGAAATTAATTGTGGAAATGTGTGTGATTTCTAGTTTAGTCCGTATTGTCCCTGAAAAAATCATTTTTAATGGCCGGCATAAGCAGTGAGCGTAACCTTTTGGGAAAATTGTTTTTAAAATCATAAGAAAATCTTCTGTTACTTTTCCCACGCGAAATTTGGTTGCATCAACTAATTTGTTATTTCCATCTTAGTCCAGAAACTTAATGCTTTAATTTTTTGAAGGCTTTTACCCAAACACCGACCAATGAAAATTGTCATTTTATTTACTGCGACAATATTCACTGCAATCAATGATGCTTTTATCAAAGCTTGTGTTTTTATAATTGAACTCTCAAAAAAGTGCAGCATATGTGCTTAGTATTATGAATATTATATGAAGCTATGTTATGAAGTTCGGGGGAAAATATTATGAAGTTCAGGAGAGTATTGGAGAGTTTGCCTATTTCTTTTTCTTCCATTTTGTGTAGATTCTTGAATGGAAAATTAAGAATGATATAGACCGTTAGGCTATTTCCTTATATAATTGTTTAAAACTTGTTTTTATGTTATCAAATTCTCCTAAATATGCAATATCTACACTTGGGAAAACAAAATATGATGTACAAGTGAGTATGGGCATTCGTTTGCCGATTTTTTTTTTTCTTTCGCCCTATGTGGAGATTAAAGATTTAAAAATCTAGCTTGAAATATTATTTTGGGCCTACAGCCTAATATCAGGCATTCATAGGAGTAGTGACATTTGTTTGCATGTTTTTTTCTTTTCTTTCGCCCTAACTGTATGTTACAGAATAAAAAATCTTAAAGCATATAGAGCTTTAGGAAGGCAGCCTATCATATAAAGTTCAGGGGATTATTAACATTGGTTTACCTTATTTTCTTCCAACCTAAAGGTAAATCACAGAATAAAAACTATACAAGGACATAAAACTTTAAGGCCAACAGCCTATAGTAGGATACACCGGGAAGTAGTGGCATGATTTCGTCTATTTTTGTTCCGACTTAAGTGTAGGCCACATAATGAAAACTTTTTAATGATAAAGATCTTTGAGCCAACAGACTATAGTATGGTGTTTAGTTAGCCTATTCTTTTCTTCCGACCTGGGTGTAGGTCAAAGAATAAAAAATATCAGTCTATATAGACATTTGGGACCGTAGACTAGTGATTTAATCACTTTGTGTACTTTTTGTATTCAAAAATTAAAAGTTTGATTCTGATCTGTCCATGATCCGTCCAAGAATGGGTGATTCGGGCCCATAACCTGTTTGGTAGCAGTTTAGCTCTGCGGCTAAATAGATTGATTTATTAACAAAGGGATTCGACCAATTCCAGAATCTAAGCGACATTGGAATCGCAGTACGCGAGTTCGAATCCTGGTCTTTCAGTCTGATTCAGATATGGACTAATACCCTTGGAAAAGGTATAAATCACCATTTCCCCCCTGATATAAATTAAACAGTGACTCCCTTAACTGGGATATGCAAGCAGTTTTGTGGCGGTTTGTGTATTACAAATTCCCTTGAAACTCACCATATGACTAAGGAAAGGTATGAACCACCATTTTTCTCCAGCTAAGGATTAAATAATGACTCCCTTAGCTTGGATATACATGCAGGTTTGAAGACAGTTTGTTTATTTCTAATTCCATTGAAAATCACGATATGAATAATACCCTTGGGAAAGGCATGAATCACCATTTCCCTCCAGCTAATGATTAGATAATGATTATGTTAACTGAGATATACATGTAGTCTTAGGGGTGATTGGTTAAGTCCAAGTTCTCTTGAGACTTGCCATATGAGTCCGTGTAAACTCAATGGTTGGAGCCGGCTCAACTTGACCAGGTCACTAGTCTGCTACAGTACAGTACAATATATACATGAGGATTTGAGGACCGCTTGTTAATCCTGAATTTCCTATAAACTCACCATATGAATTCATGTCAATTCAATAATTTGGAACCGGCTCAAGGCCAGGTTACACACACAGATGAATAGATCTCATGTCGCATTGCCCCTGTACGCCCTACAGATGTGTCGGATCATCCGGACGCGCCCTTCAGATAACTAATAAAAAGAAAGGAAGGCAAATTATTAGAAATAAAGGAAGATTTCTGAATCCGGTACATCTCACATGGTGGACCTCTGCACACACATCCCCTCCCTCTATCATCAATGCTGGAGGCTACAGGTTCAAGTGTTTATGAAGGACCCTCAGTCCAGGTATCAAATGACAATTCCAAATGGTTGCAGCTTAAGTATTGGTCAACCTCCAGAAAACTAATTTACCACAGCGTTCGGAAACCGACCCTCAGGCAAGTCCAACTATTTAGAGAAAAAGAAGGGAGGCAACAATACTGAGGGAATTCCTTGAGGTCTAGGGAAAACGCCACTCCAATAGACTATATTGTCTTATTTTCTGAGCAATTAAAACTACGGCACTATCATTGAAACCAAGAATAGTCTTCGTTTTATCTATAAGCAAATACTATCTGTATGAAAAGCAGAGCAGTCCTCGTGATGCAGTTGTTAAGTGCTTGGCCATTGAAATAATAATAATAGGAAAGTTTTTCCAAAAGTAATACCTCCTATATTTTTATTCCAACAAAATGGATGAGAGGAGATTGCATTGTTTTAATGACTGAACTCATGCATTCACGACCTAAATGTTTAATTTCTCTCTTGCAGATATTGACGGTGTGAGACTATAAGTAAGCAACCCCCGTCATGTCGCGCATCAGAAGCAGAGGTGCATTATTGAATTCCACCATGCAGGAAAAGTTGAAACGATCAATATTAAACGGCACCTGTTGAATGTTTAGAAAACCAATTCAGTTTATGTATCCTTAGTTAAGTGTGGGGTTTGTCAATTTCAGAGTAGCAACAGAGATGTGACTGACAAAGCAAGTCCAAGACGTGAAAATGGACTGGCCGTTCATTGTTGGCAGCATTTCATCAAGAATAGCAGTGACTATGTAGAAAAAGATTGCTTGTTTTAATGGTACCACTTCTGTATTCGTTGTTCTCCAATTTTTAAAACATAACTTTAAAAAATCTACATTTGGAACGATCCTCATAATTATGATTATCTGGGGTTTCGAATCCCGATTAGTCCCTCACGATGATTGTTAGCTCTTAGGAAAGTATGTATGCCCTTTATTCTAGCCACATCGTTGTCTGTTCTGGATTTTTTCTTGGTCGCCATAGTATCTGGTAGCCCCACGTAGTTTTTTAAAAAAACAGATAATACACCTCCTCTTGTTTTTTATATGATAAGAATAACAATAAACTCTTGCAGTAATATTATAGATCTCATGTTTCTGTTATTACCCTAGTAGACAAAAGGAAGATGAGAGAGAAAGTCGAAGAGGTCTGGAGGTGCAGTACAATTTCAACAGTTTGTTATATACCTATAAATACCAACAAACTTGCAGATCAATTTTTTTTCTTTATTTAGCCAAGTGAAAAATATGGTCAAGTCAATAAATGTTAAATTTATTGAATTATTCTATTTTTAAAGGGAATACACACTAGATTAAATTAGTTCATTCTGTTAATTAGTGTACAAAAAATATTATGAAATGAGTTATATGTGCCAAAAAAATATAGAATGCAATTTAAAAAATAACATTTATTGAATTATTTTTTAAAACCTATTATTTTTAACGGATGTACACACTAAATTAACTTAGTATATTTTGTTAATTGATGTATAAAATTTAGTTTGATTGAATTATATATGAAAAAAAGAATGCAATGTTTGAAGATAAAATTTATTTAATTATTTCTAAAACTTGTTATTTTTAACGGACGTACACACTAAATTAATTTAGTTCATTTTGTCAATTTGTGTATAAAACCCATTATTTATAACTGGTGCACACATTAAATTAACTTAGTTCATTTTGTTAATTAATATATAAAATTTAGTTTGAAAATTCTTTATAAAAAAAGTTAAAATTTATGGAATTATTTCTAAAATCTGGTATCTTAAACAGGCATACATACTAGTACAAGGGCAGCTAGGCTGGAGCAGTGGAAAAACCTTGGTCTCTAGATTCGTATTACACGAGTTCAAATCACAGTCAAAACCATTACGTCGACTTTCAGCTGTCTCGGGCAGATGGGGCTCGTTAACTCGGAAGGGTAACTCATCTAGATGAAGGACAACACTGATTACAAAAACCCAGGGATACAATGAGCACATAAAATAGCCTTGTGCCTAACTTGGGCTGGTGCTTGACCAAGTATATATCATATACACTAGTACAAAACAAAAACATTTGCTAAGGAAAATATTTAATCTTCAATGTAAATATTCCGTAAAAAAGAAGACATACAAGGTATTACAAAAGAGAAATTGACTCAAATTCCCATTTATAATTTTGCTTCAGACAACTTAGTCCCCCACCAAAACCCTGCCTCTATTCCTGATGGCTTCTTTACAGAACAAGAAACGTTGCCTTCGTGGAAGCAGTTTCATCGATGTTGGATTTGCTCAATTATAAGAGATAAATTTCACCACAGCCAACACATTCTATCACCCCTAAGGAAGTGAAACGAAATACCGTCTCCGTGACTAAAGTGAATACAAAAAAGGAGCCCTAAAACAACAAGCCAACAATTGATGAAGCTTCGATGGCTTTTAGGAAACAGCATCCGCCTTTCTCAGGAATGACAACTGTAGTTTTAGCTTGTATTAGTTTTTCTGGAGTTTTTTGTTTGTTTTATTTTCTTTTTTCTTTAATTTTAGGATTCAGCGGATATCATGACACTCGTCGATTGGCCATCTTACTTACCCATCCCAACTTCTTTGGAATTGCTGTTCTCGAGCAGGTTTTCTTGTGTGTATTTTTTTTCTTCCTGGTGTTTTTTTTTCTTCTTTTTCTAGTCCTTGTTGATATTATCATTTTCTTAAAACTTGGAAATTTTAACTCGTGTTTGCTTTTCGTCATAAACTAAACAATTTTTTGTTTGCCTTTCTGTTTGGTTCATTATCGATTTGCATCCTGTCAGTTTATTTTTCTCTGCACACACACACACACACACACACACTCTCTCTCTCTCTCTCTCTCTCTCTCTCTCTCTCTCTCTCTCTCTCTCTCTC
>JAYKTE010105798.1:0-13711 GCA_036873565.1 Xipholeptos notoides
AAGGGTTTTTTTTTAAATTTAGTTGGGGAAGTTTTTTTTTTTTTTTTTTTTTACACTTTAGGCAAATTAGTGTTAATTTAGCACAACGGGGCGGGGCGGCGCCCCGGGGGTAATTTCAATCAACATCAAGAAATAAATTTTCAGAATAAAATAAAATTATATTTAAAAAAATACTTTACTTACCATGATGTTTTGTATATTAACCAAAAGGTTTATGTAAATTTAATAAAGTTTGGAAACTGGTTGACACACAAAGAAATAAGTTTTTTTTTGTTCTTGTTTTTTATTTGTGTTAATCTTATTTTTCTCCTCTAAAGATAAAAGATATGTGTCTCGTTGCCGGTCAAGGAGAAACTGAGCGGTGAATGATGGGAGAACCTTTTAGTGAGGAGTTATATACATAACCAACACTATACAACCTTCCCAACTAAAGGTAAAAAGTGTGAACTGTAAGCATAGCTTTGGTTTGATTTACAAAAGAAAAAAAAATGTTTTGAAATATCTTTATCACTCAATATATGGATTAAACACTATTTCATATAAATACCTTTATAAGAACAGTAACACAAAAAGGATTTTACTTCCAATCAAAATTAAATTGTAAACTCGCATTGCAAAAATAAAATTTACATAAATTAATTTTTAACTGTATGACATGAAAAGTAACATAGATTTATCTTAAAATAGAAAATTACTCAAATCAATACTAAATTAGAAAAAGAAAAATAATCAAGCAAAAACTACTCGTTTCTTTTGGAAAATAATTAGTTCAACTGAAATAAAGATTAAAATTTTTGTGCATGTTTTTTTTAGGCATGCTTAAAAATCTAATAACATGCCATTTATTTTTCTAGATTTTTCCAGATCTGCTTGGTGCTTTATTGACTATAACCTGCATTCCTGACAAATATTGGGATGGTACTAATGCAATTCCAATGAGAAAAATGGGAAAAAAAATTAGTTGTAATTCAATTTTGTGTAAAAATAATAGAATTTAGAATATATATAAGCTTTCAAAAGTATTGATTATAAATGATATATGAAAGATGTCTAATGTTTTAACTGAATACTCTCTCTCATTCTTTTGCATTTATAAATAATTCTCTATAAATTCATTTTTAACCCTCTGGACCCTGACATAAAAAGCGATAACTAGCAAAAAAGACAATATGTAATTAGCAAAACTACCAGTTAGCCAATCATGGAGGGCTAAAATATTGGCTGTGTCGTCTTTTTTGCTAGGTTGCAAGAGCCGATATATCGACCGTTTAGGGTCCAAAGGATTAAAAAAGAGTCATTGCAATTTGAAAAAGAAGAAAAATGTGTGGTACTAGTTTGAATTAAGATATTAAATTCAATAAGTCTTTTTAAAAAGGACGGGTTTAATTTGGCCCTTTGCATTAAATTTGACTTGTGGATACTACTTAAGATTCAGATCACAGTTCTCCGAAGGTTTGGAATTTCATTCAATACAAAAGCTTCAAATTTTGATGAGTAGGTTCTCATATTCTGCAATAATTATTTAAAGAAATTAGTAAACACATTGGCTGAAATATTGTATAGAGTGATAATTAAGAGTAAGACAATAGTCTAAATACAAATGATTAAACTTTATTTTAAAAATTTATGCAAATCATATGTATTAATAATGTTTGGTTTGGCTTTCGGTTTTATTGCATATTGACCTTTTTCAATTAATAATGTGAATTAATAATATTAATAATAATGTTAATTAATAATAATGATAATAATAAAGAACCCATATATTATGTAGTTACTTGTCAATGACAAAATTGTCATTTTCAATTAAAAAAACTTAATAAAATTAAAGATATTTTTTCACATTTCAAGTGCTGCTCTCTGAAACTAACTTTATGAGCAAATTTATGGTGGATGGGTGGCATGGCTTCAAGATGAAGAAACATCACGAATATTGCTATACAGATTGTTATCTTGAGAAATTCATTTCAGTGAAAGATAACACAGATTGCAACTTGAACAGCTGCACCATCTCAGAGCAAGAAAACAATGAAAGGGAAAAACCTTTTGGTTGATGGGTAAGGGTTAGTTGTGGACTACCTGCCAGAGAACACATAATCATGCATTTATATTAATACTAAGAGATACATATGCATATCTATGTTATTTTCAATTTTCTAAACTTGTATAGTTAACTAATGATGAATATTTCATACAATACAATATATGTATGGAAATCAAAATAAAGTAAAGAATATATTCAGACATATTTCATTAAAAAAAATTTAATTTTTCTTTTTAATATTTTTAATTCAATTTGTTTGTGTTTTCTAACAAGAAACTTTAACAAGAAAAATTAAAATTCTTTTTAAGGAAATATGTCTGAATAATGATATCCGGCCTAAATATACTAAACTTAAAGAATATATGTAAGAATAACAAGATGGATAATTATTCAGAAAAATGTGAATACATTCTTCAACATAGAAACTTTAGTATATCACCGACAAAATTGACATCAGTATTTGCAGAAATATGTAGAAAGTAAGTCAAATTTTGTCATTTTCCAGGTGGGTCAGATTGTTATTGTTGCTTTAAATCCTTGGAAAATGGTGACCCAGAAAAAAGATTTTGTTGGTGACATATGAAAGTTTCTATGTTGAAACACATGTCAGCGTTTTTGAAAATAAATCTTCATTCTGATACTTTTATATACCCTCTTTACTATATTTTCATTTTTTGTACACACAGTTAACTAAATGACTTTCATTTAAAAAAACAAAAACAAATTCAATGTCAAGTAGAATGTTTATAACAAAGATTATGATAAAGTTGGTCTTTAAAAATGTAAAATTCTTCTCCACTACTTGTCTTTATCATATGTCACTGACTCACTGATACACCAAGGTTCAATAGCCATACTTGTCCCCTTCCCCCTTACTCTTGACCTCATTTGTTAATTTTTAAAGAACATTGTAGTTGGGTTGAGATAACTTATTGTAATTTGTATTGAATAGTGTAAACACACACTTTCTTACATGCCTTTAAATATATAATGTAGTTGTCTCTGGATCACCAATTTGTAACAATTTCAAACAAACGAAACAAACAATTTCAATTTATATTTTTAATATAGTACAAATATATTTATTGAAAGAATCAATAAAAAAAAACAACTCAAAGAAATAAAAACTTATTTGTGATAAAAAGAAAATAATGTTCCAAGGATATAAAAGAACATTCTTTAAAGTCATTTAGAATAACTTGTGACTATAATCATAATGTGTATGTACTTAGTAGTTAGAAATATTATCAATGTTGTAAGGGGTTATAAAGTTTTCATAGTGTGTATTATAGGAATTGATTCAGTCAGTAGCTGAGACAATAGGTTGGTTTATGGACATACTTTTTCTGGAGTTGGTTTTAGGAGTTCTTTGCATTTCTAGTGAACAGAATAAAGTTAACCTTTAAAAAACCCGCTAATCAAAATTGTATAATAGTATTTTTTTTTTTAAACTTACTATACCATGTTATTTACACAAGCCCAGCTAATCAACATTGTAGTATAGTATTTTTTTTTAAATGTACTATACCATGCCATTTAAATGGTTGCAAGCTAGTTGATCTATAATCTTACATATCTTTTTAGATCATTGGGATACAAACTTTGTCAAACCAATAATGCCAGTGGTTAACAACTAGACTAGGATAGATAGAAAAAAATCAAACTAAAAGAGTCATTTCAGGGATACACATTTCTGTTGTACAGTTCATAATAAAATGGCTTAACAGTTCACACATGAATCTGGGGGAGGTCCACTTGGGGCAGTGGAATCGTAGTATGAGTTCAAATCCCAGTCGTTCTGTTTGTGTTCACATTTGGACTAATACCCCTGCAAAAAGTATAAATTTAAATTGTAAAGATCAAGGTTCGGCAACCTATGGCACCCGTGCCTCACTTGGCACACCAAGCAATTTCCAATGGTACTCAGCAGACACTTCAAGTTTTTTAAAATACATTTTGTTATAAATCAGTTAAGAATAAAAAAAATTTTAAGTATCTTTTCAGGAATATTATTTCTTTTAATGTTGTTCATACCTATTATTGAATATATTAATATAGAAAAATAAAATATATTTTAAAATAAGTATATTGAACTTGACTTTTACAAAAAGAAATATGTGTTGTTGGCACCTTGAATAATTTGAAACCTCCAGTTGGTACACAGTTAGCAAAAGGTTGCCTACCCCTGGTATAGATTAACAACAAAAGTACAAAACTAAGAGAAAGGAAAAGAAAACTATTTGAAAGTATATGTCTGTACTATCTCTGGAAGGAGACATTATAAATTTCATTACTTACATGTTTCTAAGGTTTGTCATGCCCACAACATTTCAGTCACTGTATGCTTTGGCCTTCCATGAAAACATTTTGAGAACACTGAAATATGTAAAGAGTGATTTTTTGTTTTTACAAAAATATGACCATTTGCTTAACCTTATATATCTTATATATATATAAAGTGACCTTGTGTGTCTATCTGTCTGAGGGACAGTCTCTACTATTTTGGCTGATAAACCCTTTGACCTTCTTCAGGTGATTGAATTCTGGAACTTTCATATTGTAACTTGGTAACTTAGCCCTTTACTATATGTAAAAATAATGCAATATTAGAATAAGTAAAAAAGTAAAAAGATAGGTTAAGAAGTAATACAATAGGCTGGAGATAATAGGTTTACAGAAATTTACCCATAAAATAGCCAGGGTGCATGGCACAAGAGATGAAGGTGTTGAGTTTCTCCAGTTCTAAGGGATAATTATCTGAAGGTGAGGGTTTCAATCCCACCAAAAGGCAATAATAACTAAAAATATGTTTCAAAGATTTAACACTCCTACCCAGTTATGGTTAATGGAATAAGAGAAGCCTACTCCATCAGGTTCAAAGTTCTTTCAAAGCTCCTGATTACTACATGAAGATTCTGGGGTTTGATCATTGGCCAAAATGTTATAAGGATGAGGACAACAATCCATAAATTTGAAATTCTCAAACAGCAATAACATTAAGACCTTCTTGTAATTCTTTCAATGTGTTTTACAACCTTTACAAGTTAGCTTAGCTATAGTTTTATTTTGTTATATACATTTTCAAATAAAATCTAAGTTTTGGATGATAGGCGGTATCATTATCCTTAACAAGGTCAATTTTAAGAATAATAAAATTGATATGATTAACATAAGCATTTATGCAGAATCTCAGAAATTTGCAATTCAGGAAAATTGATAAAACTATACAAATCTGAATTTAATAATAATATAAATAATTCAATCAAAAATCTTTTTAGGAAATTAAAATGATTAATCAGAACAACAATGTACAAAAATGTTCTTTTTAAAATTTTATTAATGACAATAAAGTTCTTTTTTCAACAGATTGTAAAATTTTATACATATATTGCAGGTGTCAATGATTTATAATGAAACAATTTTGCAAACTCAACAGCATATGAGTGAAGGCAAATAATTGTGAAAATTCTTTGGTTTAAAAATGTTTTTTTTTAAATTTCAACAAAATTAATCAACCAACAGCAAGAATTTTTGGTCATATGACTATTTTTTACCATAATAATAAAAAAATTATTTTAATTAAAAAATTTCTGGTCTATTTTTAGCCAGTTAATAACACAGAATAAATTTTTATTTTCTGTCCATAATACTTACATATATGAGCTTTACCAGCCATTTTCAAGTTTGAATTACTATACCAGTGTATCATAATGATGCTGTAAAGGTCATTGAATTATATATATTGAATTCCATTTACTAATTTGATAACTTGGGCATACTAAGTTCATTTTCAGCTGATTTGATTCAGAAATCTGGAATTTCCTCAATTTTTGTCCAATCATTTACTTCAAGCTTAAACTTGGAGTAAAAGCCATTGATTGACAAACACTATTATAAAGGTGGTATGTGTCACTTGTTCACAGCAAAAACATAAGAATTAGCCTTTTAAAAGAACTTTAGAAGGTTATGATTGATGTCTAAGGTCATTCCCTGCAATGAGAATCTGGGATGAGATAGTATCTAGCAATACTAATGACTTTTTTTAAAAGATGAGGTTAAATGCCATATTTCATAGCACAAGTGCAAGCTTTAACCAAAATCTAAAGTCCTTTACATGCTATGAAGTAGGTAAACCTCAATGAGGTAGTGACATAAAATATGTTAGTTTTTGTTTGTGTATAAAGACTAGTTTGTCAAAAATAGATTGTCAAAATAAATTAAAGATCTGAGAATTCTTTTCAGGGGTTTGTACAATGATTAGTATCATTAAAAATATATTAAAAAAAATAAAAAACAAAAATCCTTTTTCAAGAATCTTTCTTCTTCAGTATTTTATAATTGATAAGTTATAGCATTTTATTTAAATGTTGAGGAACTTTTTAATTTATCTTTTAATTAAAAAATATTTGACCCACCCAGTAATTTTTCTAAGAAAAGTAAGATTTTTTAGTCGTCTGAACTTTTCTTTCTTTTAATTTGAAAAAAAAAAAATGAAATCCTACCAAGTCAGACATTTGAGAAGGTAAAACAATTTGTATTTTTTTAGTCTTGTGAGAGATCAAGGATTAATTCTTTTTTTGAAAATAAAACAATTTTTTTTTCTTCCACTGTTGGCTGATAGTGTTTTTTATATTGAAGATCAGTGATTATTTTAAATTAATTTTTTTTTTTTTGAGATACATGCCTGGGATTCAGGAAGAACAAAAGGGAGAACAGGTTAGTATGTTTTTTTTTTTTTTATTATACAAGATTTTTTTATCAAAGTATATAAAAGTAATTTGTAATTTGCTTGAAGCATCATGCAATGGGCAAGAATGAATTGAATATTAATAAGACTTCAATAATGTTTTTTTTAAGTTTTTTTATTTTTATTTTTATTGAAGATGATATTTTGAATAAAACATTCTTTTTCAAATCTTTCTTAAAAGAATGACCCTTATTTAAAAAGATTTGAAAAAGAATCTTTAATCAGAAATAAAATCTTCATTAAAAAATTCTATGCATTGTTAAAGCCTTATAAATACTTAATTCATTCTTATATGTGTGTGTATGTGTATATGTGTGTGTTTTTGCTAAAGGTTTCTTTGCATCTTTACTTTTACAAAATGTGGAATTCTTTTAATTTTTTTTAAATTCAAAATAATTTCTTTTGTGCATTAAAATAAAGAAAACATTTTTGGATCAGTGCTTTTTTTCTCAAAAAATTTTGTTGACATTTATTTTTAAATTGTGAATTTGTGAATTTTTTTTCCTGAACGATCAAATTTGACATGTGTACATTCAATAAAATTATTCAATGATTTTCCAACTAGTGTATCTTTAATGCTCAGACAATTCATTATCGAAATAGAATTATATAGATAAATATTTTACAGACAAATATTATGTTGTAAATCAACTCTTACACACAACTCATAGCTGAGGATTATAAAAGGATTCATACCTTACCCAATGGTATTAGAACTTCATGAAACTATATATTGGATCACTGGATTTAGACTAAGGCCATATGAGAAATGTATTTCCAAATTTCTCATCAAGATTTATTTTAACCAATGGTAAATTTTTGTATGGATTTAAAATGTTACAATTATCAGAATTCTTTCTTTAGTTGATAAAACAGTAAAAAAATTTATTGTACAAATTATCTGCACAAAAACAAAAAAACATAGAAAACAGTAACAAGTATTGAAAGACAAGATCAGCTTGATTTTTTTAAAAGGAAAATTAGAGAATTCAAAGGAAGTAAACAAGATATTCATCACAAACAATGGAAGGCAATCAAAGAGCTGGCTACTGTAGCAGAGAGGAGCAGCCACTGGTTGTGGCTAAAACACAGAGATATAACATGGGTTGCAGGGTGACCATGTGGTGCCATCTTCTCGACTCACACATGGGTCTGATCAGCCTGTGGTAGGCCAGCATCGGCAGAGGGTGTCTTGTGAGAGAATGGTGGAAACACCCAATGACGCTGAGGCACACAACTGATGGTGGGTCGGGTTGGTGGCACCAAGTGATCATAAATGCCAAATCCCACCCCAAACTGGTGTGCTGTTCACTAGGGATACCAAAATCTCGTCCTAGTAAAGAAATCATCACAAACCAAGTTTTTTTCAAAGATAAATCCATTTTTTTTTTCATTTTTGCTTAACCAAAATTGAAAATACCAATGATAAAAATTAAATTTCTAAAATATATTACAATTCCCCTGAATATCCAGGGACCAGGAAAAAAAACATACGTAAAATTTGACAGTTTTTAATAAATTACATAAATCTGATAATTTCAACAATTATATACGTCCTTAAAATGTTATTTTAGATTTAGAAGTGAATCCATTTAACAATGAAAAATTATGTACAAATATGAAAAGTAAAAAACAAAAAAATTTTTTAGTCCCAAATTTATAAAAAAATAGTTTTCTGGGATTTTTACAATAAAAAATGAGTTTTATGGGATTTGTGTTAAGACATATCTATTTATAAATTGGCAGCGAGGTTGGAGCAGTGGGAAAAGCTTGGTCTTTGGATATATATTACACAAGTTCAAATCCCAGTCAAACCCATTGCATTCACTTTTAGCTGTCTCTCGCAGATGAGGCTTGTTAACTCGGGAGAGTGACTCATCTATGTGAAGGGCAACACTGATAACAAAAGCCCAGTGATATAATGAACACATAAAAATGGCCTTGTGCCTAACTTGGGTTTGTGCTTCACCAAGTATATATCATATCTATTTATAAATTTACCTTGTCTGTAGGACAATATTTTCTGTGTTCTGAGGCAATTAATTATAGCAAGTTAAGTCCAAAACAAATGTACATAACCTATGGATGATTTAGATTATTTTCTTTTCAGTGTTTGATTTGGGAACATTTTCAAGAATAATGGATTTGAAAGTACTACTCAAAAGCATCAAAATCACAGAAGTTGCCAAATAATCACCACAGCCAAGAATGCTAGATTTTGTTTACCATTTTTAAAACTTTTTCCAATTGTTAAATAATAGATTATCATTCTTGAATAATGTTTTTACTTGTCGATTCAATTTAACTTTGTAGGTATTATGCTTATTAATTATTATTAAAAAAAAATTGCAGAAAATGCTCCATGGTAAAAATAGTTATGTTTTGTTTAAAATTTCATATATATTTTCAATTTATGTTTGTTAATTTCTATGAGCTAATACTGTTTATGATGATGATGATAATAATAACTGGAGTTCACGAGAAGACTTGTTGTTACTCTGA
The DNA here is from genome assembly GCA_036873565.1 of Xipholeptos notoides. Classification (NCBI taxonomy): domain Eukaryota; kingdom Metazoa; phylum Mollusca; class Cephalopoda; family Idiosepiidae; genus Xipholeptos; species Xipholeptos notoides. The sequence goes on from JAYKTE010105798.1 coordinate 9,294, forward strand.
TTCCAGTGAAAGCCACTAGTTACTAGGTGTGCAAGCACTTAGTAATTGGAGTGAGATCTAATAATAATAATAATTCTGCAATATTTGGGGGAATGTTCTATCATGTTCAGGGATTTTAGTTACAAGAATGCTAGAAAAATTTCTAATTTTTCTTTTTTACATAAAATAGTTAATTACACATAGCTTGCAAACATCTGGTTGCAATAGAGACACTTATTCATAAAAAGTGTAAATAAATTTAAAAAAAAAAGTTATTAACTGAACATTTAAGTAAGTTTTCACAATTCTTAATATCTGGTCTTTTAAAGATATTACATTAATTAGACCTCAGATAATCTGCCTCTTTTTGTTTTTTTAAGTCCTTACTTAATCACTAATGCCTGATTTCAACGAATCTTAAAAATCTATTTGTTTTTAATAACCAAAAATGCTATAAGAGAAACAAATGAAAAATAAAATACATCAAAAAACGATTTTAATGTTCTTAATGGTATAAAACTTAATTTAATTCTACTTTGAATTATGTGTAAGAAAAGCATAACTTGAAAAAGTAACACAATTATGTTATTAGGTGAAATTTTTCACTTATCTAAATTACATATCAAATGCTTATATACTATTTGTATGGTTTAGAATATTTCATACATGGTTTAGACATTTTTTAGACTTATAAAATTTGAATTAATGTTTTATTTATTAGTCTACATGATTAAACTTACACAACTTAAACAAATCTTAAAAAATATTGTTTGATAAACTACTATCAAGGTTAAAGAATTAAAATTAGTCTTTTTTTGATTAATTATTTCCATGTTAAAAACAATATTCCTATGTGGTGAAACATGGCCTACTAATATATATATTTCATAATAGATTGAGTATTTTTTATGATTTAAACACCCATTGAAAAATTCATGTCTATAAATAGTAAAGAAAAAAATTGAAAATTTTTAATTTGGAGCAATTAATGAATATCACTTTAAGTTATCTTTATTCAAGTTATTCAGATTTCTATTTTTATCTTCATTGTTATTTTGAAAACAGATAAAAATCAAAATTCACACAACCAATACATTAAATTAATCTCCTTTAAAAATGTCAATAACTAATCTTTTAGAAGATAAATTACCTAACCATAAACTAACTTACAAAAGAATAACAGTGATCTAAGTTGTTTTTTCTCTATCAACTTTAGAAAAAAATCTATTTTTGATGTCATTTGATTATTTTAACTTTAAAATAAAGGCTTTTTTTTAAATTTCACAATTAATGAATATCACATAACAGTTTTGATAACTGGTAATTGGGACATATAAATAATGAAATACACGATTTATTTTTATTTGAGATATCTTTTTTTTGTTGAAATTAATATATTATTGTGGATGGCATCCTTGCCAGACAAATGAATATCTTGTAAACTATTCAATTTTAGAAGTGATCAGGATCTAGAAAAGTTATTAAGTTGTAATATATTCAGTATTTTTGTCTCAATTGCTGATACCAAAAGTGAGATTGAGCTATCATAAAAAATAGCCACTTATCACTTTGATATTGGTCAGATTACAAAACTAGACCTGTATAACATAAGATAGAGTTAAAAAAGACCTAAAGTAACTAAGTACTATCCAGGGAGGGTTTGGAACAATTCACAGTCTAAGAATGGCAAAAACTATTTATCACAGACTTGGAGAGATGAACTAGCAGTTAAATCTAGTTACACCCTTTAACTTTAAGAATCCTAAACAATAATCCTATTAAATCTGAAGAAGTGGATTTACAAATATCATATTATAAATATCACCTAACTGGAATTGATTTAAGGTAATTGTTTTATAATAAAAAAATTTTTAGAGATTGAGGTTTAGGGCAGGGAGAAAATTAGGTATTGCAAAGATCCAAAAATCCATCCAAAAATATATGGAATGCTATTTGAGCATCAACAGCTTATTTCAGAATTTTTCAATTCTTTTCACTTCTTTTTTTTTTTTTTGAATCACATTTGTTCCGCTAGGCAAAGACCATCCATATCACGATCGCTCACAGATGATGACGATTTGGTCTCCATAGCAACAGTTGTCGCAGTCATATCTTCTACGTCAAACACATCGCTGTCTGCAAAAAATAATAAATAATAAATAATTATTTAAGATTTTTTAGATTCTTTTAGTTACAGAACTTAATGACATTCAATTTTATGCATTTTGCCAGACTTTGGTAAGCCTAATAACACTGGATATCCCCCTTCACGTCGATTTCGACGTATGGGCGTCATCAAACCATATATGGTTGTCAGACAGGTTACACAGAGATTTGTTTATAGTGGTGAAGGCTTGTGTAGGACTAATAACACTAAACGAACAGTAATAACATTTGTGAATCGATGAACTGCTATAATAGTAGCATTTGTGAATAGATGAACTGCTATAATAGTAGAAGAAATTTTGATAAGGTTTCTTTGCTTATTGAGTGGCCCATAGTCTATTTAGTGCTGTTTTTTGCTCTATAAGAAGCCAATTTATTGTAGACAAAGATTTTGGGTGGGGTTGAAATCTATACCTGAAGATAAATCTCGCCATGATCCAAGGCACAGTAGATATAGGCATTAAATTTCCCCAGTCCAGAGCTATAATTATATAGAAGTAAGGGTTTCAATCCTACTCAAAGCTAATATAAACTAAGAATACATTACAAAACTTAACACTAATGCCCATTAATGCTTATCACTACAGGATGAATGTCCAGGATTATATGTCATTAAATACTTCTGTAACTACAAAAGTATTTTTTTAAATATCTTTAACTTGAAATATTTTCTGGATGTTGTATATAAACTTTAAGAAGATTAAGAAAAATTCTAAAAGGTTGTCTTAAAAGTTTTCATTTATTTCAGCCAAAGGATATTATTACCTATAGATTAAAAGAAAAAGAAAAAAGAAAAGAAAGAAAAAAAAAAAGAAAAAAAGAAAAAGAAAGAAGAAGATTGTTGTGAATGAAAATGAAGTAAATGTCATTCTAAATCGTCCATCTTGGTTTCTAGAAGAATCTTTTCTTTTCGATTCTTCCGTTTATTTCTTTCTTTAATCTTTTGAAAGAAGATCAACAATTTTTGTTGGGATTTGAAACAAATTCAAATTGAAATTCTTTTCAATCTTTTTAATCCACGAAACGAGATGAGACGAGACGAGACGAGACTACTTACTTCACTTTACTTCACTTCACGTCACTTCGTTCTCAGCCTTTTTCAACCTGGGGTCTGTGGCTCCCCTCTCCTCTCCGGCATAACCAAGAGAGTCACGATTTGTATTTTTCCATCTATTCATTTCTTGGCGACTGTTGTCCTCATTCCCGTCGAGGGGAGAAGATCCACTTGGGACAGTGGATAGGCAGCCGGACTTCGGAATCGTAATACGCGAGTTCCAATGCCAGTCGTCCTGTTTACGTTCACATTTGGACTAATACCCTTGGGAAAGGTATGAATCCCCATATTCCGTCCAGCTATGAATTGAATAGTGCATATTGTGTTATTAAAAAACGTTAAGTGTGGACAATAACTAATGTTTATCAAAAATGATTGTTCTAGGTATTAAATGACCTCAAAAGGTTGATAAGCCGTTAAACAAACTTTTTTCTCACTTTCACATCCGCATTGATATTTAATAGAAAGCATTATGAAATCTATTTGGTCGAGAACCAAACCAAGTTCTCTTTTTAACATTAAGTGATTGAAATGAAGTGAGTTTCCCCCTTTGGAGAATGAGGAGGAACTCTTTACATTCGAAATAGGCGCTCTTCAATTGGTCTTTGAAGTTCTTAGACGAAAAACCGAAGGTAATAAGAGGGGATCAAGGTAATAAGAGGGGGATCAAGGCAATGAGAGGGGGATCAAGGTAATAAGAGGGGATCAATGAATACAAGGGGAGGGGGCTCAAGGGGTTTAATTGAAGAAGTCATTAAAATTCTTTTTTGGATTGTTGAGTGGAGGATTTGAAGTGGAATTGGAAAAGTGGGGGGAGGGAAGAGAGGGGGAAAATGAGAGGGGAGAGGATCGATGGAAGGAGGGTAACGAATACACTGACACAAATAGAGAGAGAGGGAGAGAGAGAGAGAGATGGATATGTAGAGAGTGAGGAAGAGAGAGAGAGAAAGGGTGTGTGAGAGGGAGAGATTGAGAGAGAGAGAGGGAGAGAAAGAAGGGGGAGACATGACGAAGAAGAAAAAAGGCCCTGATGATGATGATGATGAAGGAAAACGCCTCCATATTGTAATCAACAACAATGGTTATGCTACAAAATACTTGATATCATTTTGTAAATTTGTTTTAAACTTTCTATGAATTTTATGATAAACCGCCATAAAATTATTGAGAAATCTAATGAATTTGAAATGTGTTGTAAACTTTTGCGTTGCTAATTATT
>JAYKTE010105909.1:0-13709 GCA_036873565.1 Xipholeptos notoides
CCGTTCAGGGTAAATTCTAACTTTTTACTGCGCAGGGCCAGAGAAAGTTCTTTCTTTTTATAGAGTTTTAAGCCTCTTTTCGTGGGGAATTAGCATAAAGTAAATTATGCTAATTCTCCAGATAGTTTTTAGAAATGTTCTAACATTAGTTATGGGTTGTGTTTTTAAGAATTCTGATGATAGGGAAGTCCATTAAGTGGGAGTGGGTGTCTACTATTTGATTTAATTTCCAAAAATGTCATTGTTAACTTTAGAATATCTTGCTACAATATTTTAAGTAAAGTGACTAAATGTATATCTGTCAAGCAGTAACTAAAAATACTTAACCCAACATTAATACAGAGTTGTAGGTTGCAAAATATTTACAATAGAGTGAATACAGTTCAGTTTTCTGTTCTATGGAGTATTCTAACTTTGATGTGAGTGTTCCTAAGATCAAACATTAATTCCTAGGACACACCAAAACATTCTGCATATAGCTGTAAAAGTGAGAGAAAATAATGTCTTATTTCAGATAAAAATTATTAAGTTTCATCTGAAAAATTTAGCCAAACCATATCTGATTTATTTCTTTTTCTATATTTATTATGCGGACTGTAGTCTAGGGTCATTGTTTATTAAATTCACTACATTTTGCTGATTATCAGACCTCATTCCAAAGATTTAAAAAATGATTCCTTTTTATTTTTGTTTGCGTTTTATGACATACCAACCTTTCCTTTTTTTTTTTTTTTAGAAATATTTTATGGATTTAAATTCCATATTTTATTTAAGATATTTTTTTATTTTTTTTCAAAGATAATTTAAGAATTTTTATCTAACTTAATTTTTTATTTTATCAAACAAATTTTGTCAATTTTTTATTAGAATTTGCTTTAATCTTTTCCATCTAAACTTTTTATCTTTTTCTCAAGTAAAACAAAATTTCTATTTTCAGGCGATGTTACTTCAGTTGTCAACAGCATTTGGAGCCATGTTAGGAACTGTGTGCAGCCTTGTGGCTGGAAGTGCAGGGGCCACAGCCACAGCCTGGGTCCTTCCTTTCACTGCTGGAGGATTTATTTATATTGCCACGGTGTCAGTCATTCCAGAACTGCTTGTTGAATCACATTTGATACAATCATTGAAGGAGATTGTTGCATTGCTTCTTGGTGTTTTTATGATGGTATTAATTGCAGAATATGAATAAAACAAAGAGCATCTTTGTTTAAAAAAAAAAAAGAAAAAAAAAGTTTATAATGGAGGAGGGGAATAGAAGAAAATGCAATATTTTTTAACACTTGTGGTTATGTATAAATTGTTTATTTGATAGAGAGAGAATGTATTTTTGACTGTGGGTGCTTAAATGACTTTTTAGTCTTTCTCCAAGGGTTTTTTCACTTACTTGGATCCAAAATGGATTCTGATTGAATGTATATTGAAGGCCTAAAATGAATGAATTACTTATTTCCTAACATTTTATTTTTGTATCTAAATTGATTGACTGTATCCTATTGGTAAAGAATATATGTTGATGTAGATTTCACCTAAAGAGCACATCACTGAAAATGATGTGTTAATGTCAACATAGATACTGCTAAAACAGTCTGAATATGAATAAAGATAACTCCTCATAAAAAAATTCAGACACTTAAAGAAAGCTAGAGGGTATATTGGTCAAAATAATTCAATATCAACATAGATGATGATATTAAGAATAAAAAGTAATTTGAATGTAGAAGACTTTGTCAAAAATTTGACTTCTTCGTTTAAAGTCTTCAGCATTGGAATGTCATGTAAATTACAACTGCAAGGTTCAAGGTCTTCTCTCATTGCCTAGCAAGGTTGACCTTGATCAAGTAAGGCTATTTAGTCTGCTTTTGAGCTGGCTCAACCCTCATACGCGCAATCATTGAAATTAAAGAGTATTAAAATTTAACTTTATATTTGTTTTTTGTTTTTGTTTTAATTTAAGATCTCCGCTTGAAATTAGGAATATTTTTTTCAATTATTTTTTGATAAATGAAACAACCATGCCAATATTCAATGTAAAAAGAATAGACTTTTAGAGTAACAAAAAACCCTGATAAGCTACATTTCATCCAACTTTCCTGAACACTATCCCAGTCTAAGGATGCCATACCCTATTAACTTATGATATTGTACTTTTAACCAGCTTTCCTAAACACTAACACAGTCAGCTCTGTTGAAAACTATCCAACTTTAATTATACTAAACTGTAATATTATACATTCAGCCAAGTTTTCAGAACACTATCGCTGTGATTGACTCGGAGCCAAACAACCTATAATGTTGTATATTAAACAACTTTCTTTAAGATCCCCTAAGTTTAATTTTACTAATGCTAATATTTTTGATGATAAACAAATTATAAGAACTATAGAAGAACTTATCTTGTTTCCTTATTAAGATATAACTTTTGAGTGTTTTGAATGCATTATTTGTTCACAAATTCTTTGTAGATAGAAATATTTTGTTAGGGCCTTACAAACATATGTAAATTAAGCTCATCAGTTTATACAATAGTATTATTCAATTGTTTCAAGGTTAAGGATAACTGGATAAACTTTACAGTATTATAGAATTGAATAAAAATATCAATATTCTTATAAAAGATATTTGGTGTGTGTTCATTACTAAATTTATGTCACTGTTTACAAAGCAATTTTCATTAACAATCATTATTTAATCTTCATACTTCACTGATGTCTTTTTACCCTTTCATTACCAAAGTTTTTCCCTAGCATAACTATCCCTTATCCAAAAACCCAACCCAGATAGGCTGACAAATTAGGGTGTTATTATATTTTCTTAAAACTTATGATGCTTAATACTAATCAAAATAATGTTTAAAAACTAATTTATCAATTAATTGATTATTTATTTAAATAAATCAAGCACTTCAATAAAAGAAAATGTTAATTCTGAAAATAATGGATATGAATGTAAACTGGATCGTCTTCATTTTTATAATTATCCTAAAAATGTACCCAGTGTTAGTTAATTTTATTCGCCTGTATTTTCTAAACAATTGAATTATTACAGTTTGATAGTGCTAACTGACATCAAAAAGGAGAAGGCAATTCCAACCTGAATATTTTCAAGTTTGCAGTTTCTAAATGATTAAATCATTACAGTTCAAAGAAATGAGAAAATATCAAACAGAAGGCAGTTCCAACCTGAATATTTTCAATGTAGGTGATTAATTTTCAAATTATCTGAATTTTCTTTCATCTTTCTAAAAAGTATTAAACCAGTAAGTTCTTTCAATCCTTTAACATCATCTGGCTGGCCATACGCAATGTATACATTAATTGAATACACAACAGCAAGTTTGAATCCTACATGTTTCATTTGCATTCATATAAGGACCAATACACTTGAGAAAGGTATGAATCTTCACATTCCCTCCAGCTCTAGGTTAAATAGTGCATATTGTGTTATTAAAAAAAACTACATGTGGAGAAAAAGAATGTTTCTCAAAAATGATTATTCTCTGCATTAAATAACTTAAAAAGATTGATATGCCATAAAACTAAAACAAATACACAACAGCCTCACTCTATTCAATGAAATTCAACAAAAAACAATGTTATCTGTGGAAAGTGTCTACATTTTTACAGAAATGTTTATTATAGTGTAAAATAGATTATTAAATTAAGAGAAATAATTTTATATTTTTAAGAGTTACCTCCCTAATGAAAAAAAAAATTACAATAAATTCATTTGATAAGCCAAGGGAAATAAATCAATAGAGTTCTTAGCTTTTCACTCTATAGAGGTAAGGAAACTCCACATATATGGTCAGGTAACTTGTGAAATATAATATAAACAACTACTTTGGCAAAACTAGAATAAAATTAGGTAAAAGAATAATATCACACCAGAACAACACTTTAAGCCTTCTCATCAGGACTAAAAACTAGACATTGAACAAGATAGCATTTGATATCCGTCACTGGACCCTCCTAATATTTTAATAATAATAATAATAATAAAAACCAGGATAATCACATGCACAATCTAAATAAAACTGAGAAAGACAAAACAAAAAATCTATAAGTATTAAACGACTTTAAACAACCACTTATAAAAACAAAAATAATATAAACAATGGACCCCTAAATAAAAAGTATTAAAAACATAAAAATTATTTTGAATAGTGCCTGTAATGACATTCTGCTTATATACACTGAATACATGAAGCAATAATCCATGTCTCTCTTAGGTTGGGGCCCAAAGGTATTTATCACTAGATTTTTCATTCTGTGACCTACACTTAGGATGGAAAAACAAAGATAGGCAAACTAATACAACACTGAACATCATACTATTTTTCTCCAAGAACAGATGTTACACATTTGGGAAAATTTAATAAAACCATCATTGATCCAGTAAATATTACTGAGGTGAAAAAAAAAAGATGAATTGTAATTGGTAAGATTTTGGGACAAAAAAAAAAGCTAACCAAAATTTCAGCATCCAAGTTGTAGAACGAATTAATGCAATTCAATTTCGTTTGGGAAAAGTCACAGAAAATTTTGTAGATTTTATATACAATATTTTCAAAAAGTCACTGAGAAATTTCTACTTTTTGGGAGCTCAAAAACAAAAGTATTATTATTTATGACAGTAACAATAGCATTCAACTCAAATTCCGAGGTGGTGATGGTGATTATAATAATAACATTAAAATCTAAATTTCCCATTAATAATAATACTAACAGGAAATCAAACAATTTCCAAATCAAAAATAGAAACCACAAATCCAAAAGTAAATGGCATATACATATTAAAAGAAATGTATAAAGGGAGATAATCCCATTTTTAAAAAAATTATTTTTTTCTTGTATATTAAATAAACTCTAAACATTGAATTAGGGAAAAAATATAAATAAGATTTTTTTTTAATTCTAAATAAATATTTAAAAAAAAAAAAAAATGATTTTTTTTAATTATTTAAATTTATTTCAACGTACAAAACAAATCCTTGTGATACCGTTGGGAGTTGAATGTGGCTTTAGAATATGACTGCATCTTTCATTTCTGTCTCAAAGAGATAAACCTGGGTATCATGCAAAATTCTACTATTAATGACTCAACTTCGAAATACAACAAATCTTTGAGACATAAACATTATCTTGGATGTTTCAACAGCTGATTAGTACTTTTCTATGAAAAATGTTCTAATAAAATCCAGTTTTATTTCACAAATAATTTTTTATGTTGAATGTTTCAACAAAACCAAACATTTTTACAGCTAATAATCTGGTTCATCAGCATTAAACCTGAAAAGGGTTTTACGGTGTAATATGAAATAACCTAATGAGAAAAATGATTTTTGTTTTACATATTTAGGTCAAAGGGTTCTAAAAGATGATCTATTCATACTTGTAGGCTTTGAGCCAAAGGTTTTTTCATTCTAAATTTTTCATTCTGTGAGCTACAATTAGGATGGAAAAAAAATATAGACGAATAAATGCCAATACTTCTATGAATGCTATGTTATCTTTCCAAAATGCAGATGTACCACATTTATGAGAATGTAATAACAAGACCATCTTTAATAAAACCATCATTGATATGAGTGAATATTGTGGCTGAATTATAATTAGTCAGATTTTAGGACAAAGCTAGCCAAAATTTAAGCATCCTATTTGTGGATTAACACTTTCACTACTTATTTGCCAACTGCTACTCCAATCTGGCCAGCCAATTTTAAAGAAAATGTCATATTCCAAAGAAAACTGACACAGCATTCCATTTTCATACTTGACTCTGAAACAATGTATGTTGGGAATATCTGCATTTTTGTCAGAAATATTTTCAAATTAGATAGAAAACTACTATGGACATAGAGAATAATCGAGGCTAACTCATAATTTGCATGATAGAAGTTAGGCTTTACTATATTTTATGATAGATGGCATAACAGACACTTATACCAGCAGTATGTGAAAAATATAGGTTTCTGTATTTAACCAGCTGGAGCAAGGTAAGAAAAAAACGAAGATCTCTGTAATCAAAAATGGAAATGTTAAGATTGAATTAAATTAATGCAACCAGATTTCGCTTGGGAAAAGTTATGGAAAAATTTCTCATGATTTAATACAGAATTTTTCACAAATTTAAATCCACCACTTTTACAGGTTTAAAATTGATTTTAATGTCCTTTTGCCCTTATCCTTTCAAAAAGTCACATGAAAGTTCTAAAGATAACCTCAAAGTTTCAGTAAGAGTAATTCAGTTTTTTTCATTAACAACCCTTTATTTAATCATACTTTTGATGTGAGATATAAATGAGAATGACTCAGGATTAATCTCAATATTTACATTATTCATATCTCTAATTATCTTACGCATGTTTTTAAAAATGCTCCTCAGCTTTTTGTAGGCGTTTTTTGTTGATCTCCTGAACCTACTTCTTTAACTACAGAAAATTGTAAAGAAATTCAGGAGTCTTAAATTTTTAATGTGAATCAAATTTTGGTCCAGCAGAAAATCTATCTTATTTGTAATTCTAAAGAAAGATTTTATCAAAAAATAATGCATTCCTGGTCATATGCAAAGATATGCATCCATTTATTTCTTCCAGTAGAAAATAAAATAATCACTAGAAAACATCAAGCATTCAATGTTTTCCATCAAAACATCCAATAAAAGTCAGAATATATTATAACTGCCCACAAATTGTTAATGGGATTCCTTCCACATACAATCAACAAAAATCATTCACAAAAATGAACTAAGGCATTTGCAAAAGAGAAAGATACACATAAGCCCTATTCATTATGGTACTTCATAACAAATGGGATAATCAAAAATCCTGTCACTTTACATTTATATTTAATCAAATAAATTGTAGAGGTTAAAGCCCTCTCTAGACAGTGAGACAGAGACACTCATAAGGCTTGCTGTTTTTCAGTCTTTGACTGTGCACTAAAAACAAGTAGAGAGTGAGAATCAATCCTTATTCACCCCAAAAACAGTGAAAATGATGATACAGATTTGATAAGCAAACCATATTTGAAAAAAACCTTTGCTTGCTTTTTTGTCTGTTTTTTCTTTAAATCAACAAGACCAGAAGTAACACAAAATTTATTCAAACCTATTGATTACATTTGGACACCAGGCTAGGCATTCAACCCTGCATGCAAAAACATTTTTAAATTGCTGCAATGATTGCTGCATCTGGTGTGGTGTACACCAACATTTTTTTTCATTCAAAAATATTGTTTGCTGAGAAGTAGGGAAAAATTGTTAAAAATTTAAGTTTTATAGTTCTAGTCAGAAGTGAAACTAAACTAGACAGACATAAGTTTCTTCCTAAAAAAAAAACTTTGCATCTGGAGTTAACTTTTCATTCACCAAATCTTTGCATCTGGAGTTGAGTTGAGGGTTTTTTTTCACCGAATTTTTGCAGTTCAAATAGTAAAATTCCCTTTTAAATTGTAGGAATTTGAAGAAGCTGTCTATATGATCATTCCACAACCAACCACAACCTTAATGGTAAAAAAAAACAAAAAGCAAACTAATTTTTTTGGGTTTATTTAGGAAAAAAAAATGTAACAATGGTTCTGGTTTCGTATTTTTTGTACAAAATGAATTTTTGTGTGTTTGATATAGAATGTGTCCAACCAACCAACGAAGAAAAAGTTCTGTCTGATTGTGCTATGACTGCTTGTTGCTGTCATCAAAATAAATTCAATGTGAATAAGTAAGATAAAGATAAAGTTTAAAAAATAAAACTAAAGAGAAATTAGAAGAAAGGAGAAGAAAAAAATAATAAATTTAGGTTCAAAATTATTTTTGCAAAACAAAATCAAATCCAGAAATAAATCACTTTCTCCAACAAAAAAAAAGATACATTTTTTAATTGATATAAGTTATTTTCATTCAAAATAAATCTAATTTTTAATAAAATTATTTCTAAAATTAAATTAAAATTGTTTTTTTTTGGGGGGGAGGGTGAACATAGATTTTATTTTCTCTTCAAAACCTAGAATTTGAAAATTGAAAATTTTTGGTTAAGTTTTGATGGGGAATTAATTAAAAAAATATTTTTTTTCTGATGATGACCGTCCAAAATGGAATCAATTGAAAGATTAAAAAGTGTTTACTGTTTACAAGTTATTCACAAATTGATATTTCTTGGTGTGGGTGTGTGGAGAGAGAATACTTTGAATTAAAACAATTAAAGAAAAAAAGCACTCTAAATGACAAGAAATGGAATAATCAGTTCTGGAAATAAACACAAGGTAATTTCAATTTTTGTTGTTGTTCCTTTCAAACTTCTACATACAATAATAAATCATTCTTTATCGTGATTATTATTAAAGAATAAAGTTTTTTGTGGGAATTAAATATTTTTTTAGATAAATTTTTTAGGATGATTGGAATTTCTGCCGAATTAAAAAAAAACAACACTACTTGGTCAACTTATTTAAGTTTAGAACTTGGTTGAATAATTGTTTCATTTTCTTTTTTTTTTCTAAGCATTGGGTGGGATGCGAATTTAGTTCATTCATTTGTTCAAAGAAAAAGAACGGAAATTGTTTTTGTTGATAAAACAATTAAAAAAGGCAGAGTTTCGAACTGTCCAAAATATTTTTTGTTTTGTATGTTTTTGTTTAAACAAAAATTTAAAAAGGATTAAAAATATTATAAAAGTTTTGTCCACCCCCACCCCCCCAATTACGAAAAAGTTATTTTTGATAAAGCGTAAAAAGAAAAAATCTGACGTAAGTTTTTCTTTTGAAAATATTTGTTAAACTACTTTTTAGGAAGTAAGTATTTATGTTATTGTTAAGATATTTTTTAGAAAAACTTGCGCAAATATTTACTTAATTTAAAAAAATTAGATTTTTTTAAATTTTCAAAAAATAAGATTCCTTAAATAAATCTTTTTTTTATTTATTATTTTTGTTTTCAACATAAATAATTCAATTTTGAAAATAATAACTTTTCTTACATGAAATAAAAAAAAAAGTGAAAAATAAAACAAAGAAATAATTCTGGTTTTGGCTTGGTCTTACGAAAATAACTTTTTTTAGACCACTAATTTATATATTTTTTTGTTACTTACCCCCAAAAGTTAGATTTTTTTTTTAATTATCCATTTTTTTTATCTACAATGTAGAAAAATTTTTTTAAAGTGTGGTCCTTTTTTTTTTCTCTTTAATATATTTTTAAATTTATTCTTATTGTGTAGGGAGATGTTCAATAGGAGTATCAAATTTAAATTCATCAGGGAACAAAGCTTGTGCTCTTGGGTACATGAGTTTATAAGATTGACGTATAGTAACTTCAGCAACCCCGGTTACCTCACTGATTTCCTTCTGCGTTTTTTTGTTGTCTGATGCCTGGGATGCCATATAAATAGCTGCAGCGGCCACCGTAACAGGACTCCGGCCAGGAACCAAGTCCATATCAACAGCCTTTTTGGCAATGTGTGTTGCCGCTTTCTGAACAGAATTAGATAAACTCAAATTGGAACAGAAACGGGACATAAAATCGCCGGTTGTAATCAAATCCACATTTGTCTCCAAGGTTTTGAGAATTAGTTTAAATGTCCTTCCTATGTCCTTCTTAGACACCTTGGAAACGGCGCAGATTTCTTTAAATGTTCTGGGGACCCCTTCCTGTCGACAGGCAATGTACATACATGCCGACGATATAGAATCATTGGCTCGTCCTTTCAAAGATTTGCTCTCGTGGACTTGTTTAAATAAGGTGTTACCTTGATCGGCAATCATCTTAGGTAGGTTTAGTCTCTCGGCCATTTGACCGATCTCCCGGAAAGCAGTCAACAAGGTTCGATCCGATACACTCAGGTTCCTACGGCTGTGGTACATCGGTTTGCCATTATCATCCAAGAGGGTTTCGCCGGTCGATGTGCTGGCTATCATCGTTGACAGGTCCCCACCATCAAGTAGAGGGTTTTCGGCAGCCCCAACACGCGAGGCATCTTTGGTGTTTTTGTCGTTGTTAAATGTTCGCCACTCGGAACCAACATCAATCACCCTGTCGCCAACAACTAGGCCGCATTCAGAGCAAATCATGTCACCGGCATGATAATCTTCTATTAAAGACGATTCAGGATGAGCCGAACAATGAAGCTGTGACATGCGAGGCATTCTCACAGCCATTATTACGATCGTTTTCTTTTTAAATTAACTAAAAATCTTTCTATAAAATTAAAAAGACACACGCGCAAGAAGTCTCTTTTTTTTTGTAAGTAATTAGCTAACTAGTTTAGTTAATTACCTACCTATTTTAATTAATGAAATATCAATCTAAACATGAATTTGTGTATAATGAAAATATTGAGAGTGAGCCAGCCGACATAGACTGGTGCTTACTACTTCGGCTCTTAGACACAAAAAACTGTCTAAGCGTTTTTTTGTTGGTTCTCTCTTGTTATAAATAAAACTACTTCCGTTTATCAGGTTTCAGCCAATAAAAATCGTTGTATCAAATGAAGTTTGGAATTTGAGAGGAACAACGCACTCACTTCACTTTCTTCTTTTTTAAATGCTTGGCATCTTTAAAAGTTAATTATTTTAACCATCTTTCATTTTAAAATTGATTATGCATAAATTTTCAACTCTAGTTTATATTATTAAAGATCTTCAGTTTTACTCCTTGGCATCTTTAAAATTGAATCTTTTAATTATTTTAACCATCTTTTATTTTAAAATTGATTATGCATAAATTTTCAACTCTAGTTTACATACATTATTAAAAATCTTCAGTTGTACTCCTTGGCATCTTTAAAATTGAATCTTTTAATTATTTTAATCATCTTTTATTTTAAAATTGATTATGCATAAATTTTCAACTCTAGTTTACATTATTGAAAATCTTTAGTTGTACTTTAGCCGGCTTTTATTTTATTTTTATTTTTTTTGAATTTTTTCTTGTGAATTGTAAAATTTACCAATAAAAATACCTATTCCTTTTAAATTACTTGGTGTTTAATTATCAATAATAATCTTTTTTACAAATTATTTTCAACCAGGGGAAAATTAAAAAGACTCGCTTTTTCAATTTATCTTAGAATTTATTTTTTTTTTTCTTTTGCTCTACATATTCTTTTTACCAAATAAAAAAAATAGCAAAAAATGATTAAAATGAACTCAAACTGCTTAAACGTTTGGATTAATATTTATTGATTTTTAAGGGCAATTATTTTTTAGTCGTTTCAAAATTTATGGAAATTGTATTAAAAAAAATAAAAAACATCCACGTGGGGTTTTTATTTAAAATCTAATTTTTAACAGGCCGGCCGGCTAAAACAACACGCACGCACAAACCACTTAAACATTTACCAGACTCCAGCTGCAAGAGCAGCAGCAGCACTCAGCAGTGACGGGCAGCAAAAATTATAGTCAGAACTTTGTTAAAAAAATCATAACTTAACTTGAGTGAATATTCAGTAAAAAGAAAGAGCGATAAGTTTTCATTTTATTGATATTATTAACTTGTGAAAATAAAAAGTTTGACGAGCAGAACATATTTAGTTTTTAATTCAAGTGTATTAATTAAAAATTAAATATGAAATGTTGTTTAATGTTTCAAGTAAAATAAAATTAATCCTGATCTCAAACTATTTCGTTAAGAATTTGAGTACAATTAATTCGGCCCTTTTCTAGCAGTTTAAAAGTGTTATGATTTTTTTTAATTTAATACTTGTTTTTTTTTTTTAATCGTTCATTGTAGAATGAAGAAATTAAATAATTTTTTTAAAAACTCTTTAATAATTTTGTACGTCTATAAACTTATGGCATTGTTTAAATAAACTTTTTAATTATTTTTCAATTGTTTTTAAAAAATTTTGTTAATGCGACATTTGTTTGTTTCCTTTTGTTTTCTAGACAACATTGTTTGCAACAAGTTTTGACAAGAACCGGATAGAAAACTAGAAGAAAAACAAATTGGTTTTAAATGTAAAAATAATTAATTTTGACACTTATTCTCAAAAAAAAGATTTTAATAATCAGATGAGAGAGAGTATCGTTTGTTGGGTTTTGTTTCCATGACATGGGAACTAAAACCTAATTAAATTTTATGACAAAAATTACGTTTTTGTGTGTGTAGTAGTAGCGAAGAAACGTTTTGTAACTCATTCAAAACCACTTTTATTTTCTTGATCGCTATTAAAACTAAAAGAAGAATTATTTTCAACTTCTTAAAATTTTTGGCGATATTACTCTCTTTCTCTCTCTCTCTCTTCCCCTTTTGGCCATTTTGGTAAATTTGGGTGAAAAACTAAACTTATACTTATTTCCTATTAGCAATTTTTTTTTAACGAGTCTCTTCTTTCTCTGTGAGGGTTAGGGTTGAATTTACTATTTTTCTTGGGGTTAAATGGAAACACTATTAGATAAATATTTTTGAATTAACTTAACTTACTGAGTATGATTTTCTAAACTTTAAACATGTTGATCAATATTTAGATAAAAATACATAAGTTTAGAGAAGTTGAATATTTTCTAATTAAAATTTATATTTTTAAAAACAAATATTGAATTAATTACTTTTAATTATATTCAATTATTGAGTTCTCTAAGTGAAACAGTGAAAAAAAGTTCAGCCTACACAGTGAGTGCAGAGTGCAGCAAATGCACAGTGAATTTTAAACAGAGGATGTAAAATCTGTAAAAAGGGTGTTGACTGCTGCTGCTTGTTTTGTTCATTGAACAGGTCCTCTCCTTTCCCATTCGGGCTCAGATCAGTTAGTCTTCAGTCAATAGAGTTCTTCGGCGCTTCGCTTCGCTATCTCAGGGAATTCTGAGACACCTACTCCTCACTCAAGGGAGGAACTCTATCTTGGGGACGTTTTTTTTTCTTTTTTTAGCAGCTTACCTGGTTGGCCAGTATGAATGGGGTGGGAGCTCTTGGGTAGCAAGGAGGAGAGGGCATGTCAAAGTCCTCGAGGAATTCAACTGCTCACGCCAAGAGCAACCGACCAGTGGTAGTCTGGCACAGTAACTGGTATTCATAAGTCGTCACGCATCTTAAGTACTGAACAGGCTCTCAGGCATGTCAAACTTACGGCCCACAGGCCACTTGCGGCCCAGCATTGGCACGATTGCAGCCCACACAAGCAATCTTCCTTTTTCGCACAACTCGGCATATCTTCCGGAAAGGTTTAGAAACTTTAGAATGTTTACCTCAAGAATCATGGCAATGTTCGGCTCCACATATTGGGGTGAATGGTTATGTTTTTTCATGACATTAGCAAAAACATCTCAAAGAACAAGAACAAGACTGACTGATCAACATTTGTCATCCCTCATTAAACTCAGCACTACACAGAAATTTCAACCACACATACAAGAAATTGTCTACAAAAAGAGATGTCAAGCCTCGGGGCAAAACAGTGAAAGTCTTTGAATTCTTGTTCATGTATTTCAGTTTTGAATTTATGTATAATGCATTTTTTGTTATTGTATTGAAATAGATGAAGATTATCAAAATTTTGGTAATTATGCCGCTGACATACGCGTTTTTCGGTTGATTAGAAAATGGATTGGAAATATACATTTCGTTTCACCAAGGGCAAATAACCGGCAATCAAATTAACCAAAAGACGAAAGAATATACATTTTTAAACGATTTAAGGGGGGGGGACTAAGTTCCATGAAAATAAATATTTTGAGGGCTTTTTAAAGACTATCGGAAATGCATACGGTCATTAAGAATAA
>JAYKTE010106020.1:0-13708 GCA_036873565.1 Xipholeptos notoides
CCGTTTCACAGCATTAAATGACCCAATGAGAGTCGATATGCTGGTTAAACAAATCAACCAACCAACCAACCAACCTTGTAGAGTAAACAAAGGCTTAAATTCGAAGTTTTAAGAAAGCTCTGGACTTCGAGTAATCTTTTTATCTATCTATCTATAAAAGTGAAACTCTGTGCGTGTGTGTGTGTGTGTGTGTGTGTGTGTGTGTGTGTGTGTGTGCATGTCTACACAATCAATTTCTACCAAATTCCTCTGTCAATATTTGGTCTAAAGACTTGAGATTTGACATAAGAGGGTATTCAGACCTTGGGCAGGCTTTTCGTGTGTTTGTGTTTTACGGCATATCAACCGTCATTTAATGAGAACAATCATTTTGGAGAAACGATCTGGTTTTTATCTACACGTAGTTTCTTGAATAACACACGATACACTATTTAATCCATAGCTGGAGGGAATGTGGGGATTCATACCTTTCCCAAGGGTATTGGTCCAAATAAATGTGAACGTAAACAGAACGATTGGGATTAAAATTCGCGTATTACGATTTCTAAGTCTGACTGCCTATCAACTGCCTAAAGTTGACCTTACTTGGCAAACTTTTTAATCAATTTTCAGTCGGAAATTTAGCTGGTAAGGGGTCAAAGTTTAAAGATTTGACCTTTGTAGTCTCCATCAAACTACTTTGCCAATTTTGGGTCTAAACACTTGAAATTTAATATACGAGCTATTTGGACATGGAGAAAACTTTCTAATTGGTTTTAAGCTGAAAAAATAGCTACTAAAAGGTCAAAATTTGGAACTACAAAAAGCACAAATCAAATGCAGGCAAAGCAGCATTCAGATCACTGAAATTTATTTTACTGCTTTCTTTCCTATATAATAGGCTTTCTTTACTACCTTAGTTGCAAGTTACCGGCGCCCAGGCAATACTTCTAGTATATAAAGTAAGTCGAAGGGTACATACATCGACTGAAACGTAGAGCATATCACACTCAATGTGAAAGTAGAAGTCCGAAAAACTTGAATAAACCCATACCCGATAACACGTTTCATGAGGGCCATTAATATTGACCGTCGTCACCGTGTTATAAGTGAATCTGTCTTAAATAAAGTATAATAATAAGTAAAATATATTTAAAAATAAAATTGCAACATTTGAGATTTCTTTATTAAAATTTAAGAACATACTCTACTTAAGGCTTTATTGGGAAGCAGTCGGTGTGTGTGTGGTGATTGATCGCCTCAGCCTCATTCCTCAATAACTAGGGGTCCATGAAGATGAAATTGCGAATCCGCGTTATATTGGGCCGTGCTTTGGATCGGTACAGTGTAGTGTACTGAATGTTACTGTGACACACACGACGGTACACACACATCTCACACCACCAGTAACAGTAACACCTCATAAAAAGACAAGAATAAAAATAATGACAACACTATTTAATTTTTTTTTTTGGGGGGAGGGGGGTATTTTGGGGAACGGGGTGGGGGTGATGTAGAAAAAGTCATAGATTGCCAAATTAGATTTTTAAAGAATTGTCATGGATTTTTTTATCTTGTTTACTAAAATAAAATTAAAATTAAAAAATAATAGTGTGAAAAACAAAAAATAAAAATAAAACGAAACAAAAAAGGACATTTTTGATTCCCTAAATTCATATTTTTAAACGAAACGAATGAAGAAAGAAAGTACAAAGCAAATTTATTATAAGAATTGCAAAAACAAGCGAACATTCACGCACACGTCATTTGCATCTTTCTTAGTTTCATTCGTTAGCTTCGTTACCAGAATTCTGTTAAAACAACATCAACAACCAGAATTCTATTACAACAACAACAACAACCTCAAGGAATTCTGTTGCAACGACAACAACAACCACAAATTTTATTCCAACAACAACAAAAACAATAACAACTACAAATTCTGTTAAAACAACAACAACAATAACAACTACAAATTATGTTACAAGAACAACAATAACAACTACAAATTCTGTTACAAGAACAACAACAATAAAACTACAAATTCTGTTACAAAAACAACAACTACAAATTCTGTTACAACAACAAACAACAATAACAACTAAAAATTTTGTTACAACAACTAAAAATTCTCATACAACAACAACTAAAAATTCTCATACGACAACAACTAAAAATTCTCATACAACAACAAATCCTGTTACAACAACAACAACAAATCCTGTTACAACAACAACAATAACAACTACAAATTCTGTTACAATAACATCAAACACACACCTGACACCTTTCACATACACTTTCAGGTTACAACAACCTGGGTTGAAGGTTAAGGTAAATTTTCAAAGACCAGCCTAGCATATTTTATTTAAGCACAAAAATTGAAAAAGAGAATCACCCCCTCCCAAATATACAGAGACTCAGACTCAATAGGTGTTCACGAAATAAATGCTACCACAATTCATTCAGTCAGTCAGTCAGTCAATAATATAATATAATAATCATCTGTTGTAAACAAGGTATTTCTTTTAAAGGAAACACTAAGAAGAGGAGGGAAAAAGTCGTTCGATACCTCATTTTATTTGTTTATTTTCTTCGCTTGCTTTCTCTCTCTTTGTCCATACTAGAAGGTTCTTAAAGGAAGTGCTTTATAAACATAAACTTCCTCTCTCCTTCCTTCCTGGCAATAAGGTCACTGCGTACATACACATACAGACACACACAATAAAGACCTTTATAGTCTAAAAGGTAGTTGTAGCATATGCCATGCCAGGCTGTCGTAGTGGTATTGAAACAGGGACTTATTTCATTCACATCACATCACATTCTCTTTCATTCATTCCACATGACCTGACCCCGCTGTTTCGAACTATCGAACAATTCCTCCCTTCCTTTTTATCAATAATAACCCCCAAATAAAATATTGTAAAAAAAAACGCTCAATCACTGAGAGCGTCGTCGTCAGTAGTTGAAGAAGCACAGATAGAGAGTCAACGGTATTTTTTGGTCTGATGATAGCACAAGCGAGAAACTAACAGTCACTAAATTTTGGCGACTGTCAGTTTCTCGCCTGTGCGTTCATCAGACCTAATTGGTTTGATACTAGCACGAGCGAGAAACTGACAGTAACCAAAAAAGACCGTTCGTTGACTCCGTGCCTACGCTTACCACATTCTATCACTGATATTGATCACTTAAACTAGGCAAAGTTTTCTCTACAGATATCGACACACGTTATATTGTGTATTCGTGTCGTGTACTAGACAGATTTATACGTGTATATTTAAATCTATCTACGTAAACTTACCTATACATTACGTACCGTACCTACCTTACTTACAGTCTAAGCATCCGCCTAAATTATATTGTTTACCTTACCATATACATTTATATCCATTTCGTATCCCCCTCCTCTCACTCACTGGGCAGAGAAGGTGGAGGAGAGCAGAGTAAAAGCTTGGACTCTCGACTAGTGGACTCGTAATAATACACAAGTTTAAAATCCCAGTCAAAACCACTTCACTTTAAGTTGTCTCGGGCAGATGAGGGTCGCTAACTCGGGAGAGTAATTCATCTAGGTAAAAGGCAACACCGATTACAAAAAAAACAGAGATATCATGAGCACGTAAAACTGACCTTGTGCCTAACTTGGGTTAGTACTCTCGACCAAGTAGATATATCCTCTCTCTCACTCACTATCTTATCCCGCTATTACCTTTTTCAATTTAAGTCTGAGAGAACGAAAAGTAAATAAGACAAACAAGGGGCGGGGACACGCACAGGTAGAGGGAGGAAAACACACCGACCACCGGTCACAGGTAAAGTGGGCTGAAAACACACCACCGGTCGCAGGTAGAGGGGGCAAAACGTACAGCCGGTCAGAGACAGCTTGAGAAGGCAACTCCGATTTTGATAGACATTGAAATATAGCTTTCGTTCAAAAAAAATTTTTTTTTAATCATATATTAATAGAACTATTGCTCGGCCGTGCTCGGAGGTTACTTTGTGTTCTGTTTGTGCTCATTTTAATCTGTGATTTATGCAATTACAAGATTTTTTCTGAGAAAAATTTTAAAAGCCGAAAATTATTTTAGTAAACTGGTTTATTGACACCAAATGACCAACGTAGTCCAACCAAACACTCTTCGGGCCTGCAACGATCCAACTTTTTAATTAAACTCATTAGCAGCTATTTTTCTGGCTCAAAACCAAATCGAATTTGTTCCACAGGTTTGAATACCCCTTATATAAAATTCAAGTCTCTAGACCAAAAATTTTCAAAGTAACTTGGTAAAGACAGTTCCTCCGACCGATTCTAAATATTGGAGAGGAAAAATGGAAGAGACTTGTTGTCAATTAACCCCTACCTTCAAGGAACACTATCACAGTCACACCACCAGGAGCTGCCAGATCTAAGCTCTCTACTAATGTCTAGTGTGAGAACATAGATAGGGCAGGGCACTGACGAAGTAAATGCAACTGCAGTTGCAGTCAGTAGTACCATATAGTTTCTGAATGGAACGGAGCGGAATATTCTGGAGCATAACAACGAAACTTGCTATCGCACGTGGTAGTGGGTGCACCTTTTCCTAGACCATCCAATGGGAAAATTCCTGAAGTTTGACATGAAAGCCAGGAGCTGGAAGCGACTTCTCGGCGAGAGAAGGGCTCGGTATCATTATTGCGAGGAGGCGAGCGTCAAGCGTAGCGACCTCCAACAAGATGGAGTTGAAGTTACATGCGAGAAAGCGGAATAATTGACAGAAGATCCCTAACAAATGCTGACAGGGACTGGTTTTCGGCTGATCAGCTCTGCAGAGCCGTGCTAAGGGCTCCCGCAGACCCTGCAATTATGTGGGGGGGGGGGGAGACTCCTTAGATCTATTATAAGAAAAAAGAATTAATGAAATAATTGATTAACTGGGAAATTATTGTCAATGTTATTTTGCTGAAAGTATCATTTGCTGTGGGTTCAGTATGTTAGGGGTGCATTTTGCGAGCAGAAGGACCGTACAAGACAAGTCGCATACGGTGCGGGGTGGGGTGATGTTGCTAAGCACGGGCACGGCAGGCATTAGCTCTACCTGTCTGTCCGTTGTACGAGTCGAATTGGATTGAAACAAACAGGGGTCCCTAATGTTTTCGAACTTTACTGACATGATATTTTATGGCTACGCGGCGGACCAAAATGAATAAACAAATTTGACCAAGAAACAGTAAATGAGTCAATGACTGTTTAAAGCAGGGTTAACAGGTCATTTATTTCCAAAGTCTGAATTGGTGCAGAATTTTCTTTTAAATAAAAATTAAGATTCGAAAATCCTTTCAACTGTCATTATTGGTTAGTATTAGATTTTTTAAGAACAAGACGCGGCATAAATATGTTTTATGCCGTTGTTGTGCATTTTAGTGAAACTAAACTGGCGCTCAAATACTTATTTCTTTAAGTCTTTCTTTCATTTTGCTTTTGTTCCCATTTAAAATTGGCGCTGCCGCTCTGCACCGGCAAATACTTTTTATGGTACTAAGATTTTTAGTATCCATTTTTTACTAACGGTTTTTAATGGCAGAGGCTTTTTATTTTTTTTGGGTTTTGACTAACTCACTCTATCCTCAACT
Organism: Xipholeptos notoides; assembly: GCA_036873565.1. NCBI lineage: Eukaryota > Metazoa > Mollusca > Cephalopoda > Idiosepiidae > Xipholeptos > Xipholeptos notoides. The sequence continues at coordinate 5,599 of JAYKTE010106020.1, forward strand.
TAACCCAATAAAAAAATTCTTGGTTCCTTCTTTATCCTTTAAAAATTTATTCTATTATTTCGGCTTGTTTTTTTTCATTTTCCTTGCATGTGATTCCTTCGCCGCTTATTCCAGTCTAAAGTCAAAATGACCGCCGTCGGATAGAAACGCAGATACGAAAGATAACACCATACAAACTGTCAACGTCAAATTGAAATGTATGTGATATTGGGGGCTTCGCTACGGCCGCCGAAATTCCCTTAAAATTCAACATTAGAAAGGTGAGTTTTTATTTGGTACCAATGCTCACATTATTATTCACCGGGGTTTTTTGGGGTTTTTTTTTTTTTAATCATTTAAAATTATTTTGGAGAAACCAGCAAACCAGCCCTTAAACGTCCGCCATTGATGGCGCTTCCGCTTCAGGTCCCATGAGCTGCAGATAAAGATATAAGCCCTTATTTCCATAGAAAATTACCAATGACCACCACCACCGCCAATAAGGTGGGTAGGGGGAAGAGAAAAAAAAAGGCATATTTTGAATCTGGTCTCTAGGCATTGCGTAAACGGTTCTAGAAGACCACAATAATGGCATAAGTATCGTACGCGAGTTCGAATCCTAATTGTTTCTTTTGTTCACATTACAAAGGTATCATTTTACAAGTTGACCCGTCTCATGGCGAAAAAGATAATCGCATGCTCTATGAAATCCTCGGGGCACATACTGTGCAGTCGTATATCTTTTATTTTTTCCGTCGCAAATTAAACGTTTCGGAGATATTAATTTTTTTTAATAATTAAATTTCACTGGGCGTGGGGGGGCTGAAACAATGGCGGAAGATTACAAATAACTTAGGTTAGGGTTAGGTTTAGTATTGTAATGTATAACTCAATTTATTACCGATTTCTGGTCGATTTCGGTGCGTTTTGTAAATGATTTTTGTCGCAAATTAACATTATTCAGTAATTGGGGAGGGAGTCAAAAAATTATTTGTGACGTAAATGGTTAGCATATTCTTTAAAAACACACCAAAATCTACTAGAAAAAATTGTTTCGTCTGCTAATGTGAGACAGGTCAACTTGTACAAATTTACCGACCAATACCCTCGAGAAGGGTATGAATCTACTTGTGGATTAAACGGAACAAGAACAGTCCAGTCCAGTAGCTCTGTAAATTGAATAAAATCCTTGATTAGGACATAAACGTTCCAAAGTTTGATTCCCTAAAGGCAAGGATAAAGGCTCATTTGGCCGAAACGCTGTGAAAATAATAAAAACGATATTATTATCAAGTAACCCTCATCAAGGATTCCGAAAAAGCATCTTTAAGTTATTTAAAATTTCTACTCTTTTCTTCCGGGATTTTTCCTCTCACAGCATTCGGGCAATGTGTCCTTTTTCAGACTCGACCTAATTCGGAAATCTTACTAGAACTGTGAACTTAACCCACGACAATAGACTGTTGTTATTGTTCAGTGTCCACCAACTCATTTCATTATTCCGTATGTCAATAATCAATGTTTAGTTTAGTTTGGGCATTTTACGCGAATTTTGCCAGCAGTCAGGAATAAATCCCATAACCCCAGTAAGTGAAAATCACATTGAATTTAAATCAACTAGAAGCCCCTCATGCCAGTTGCCAGACAATATAAAAAGGACATTCTCATTAAAAGCAGTCAAGTTAATTAATAATTTGAAAATATGGATTGAAATTCAAATTTCATTAAAAACACTCAGATTTTTCAGGTAACCAATGCTATTTTTTAAATCCCAACCCCAAAAATGATTTAAGAGAATAAAAAAAATTCCTGTGTGAATTTATTTTCAAAATATTGATTTTTCGGATTGATTCCCTATCTAAAATTAAACGCACAAACACTACTTACACCTCCAAAAATTTTATAATTTTAAGAACATTTTTTCTTTTTAAGATTTTAGAAGGTTGAAAGCGTTTGTGTTGACAATTTTTGACTCCCACAAAAAAGTTCTCATCATTAAAAGAATATATAAATAGATAAAATGAAATAAAAGTAAATTTCTTTCTTTTTTTTTTCTATGGAAATGTGAACTGAAATGTAAACAAAGGTAGCTTTTGGGCCAAGGAGGGAAAAACATTCGATGTTTATCAGTAAAAAATTTCAGAACGAATAAGTTTCGAAACGCTTTTTCAACATATTTTTCTAAGTGGAAAAAAATCCTAAAAACAATTTTTCTTTGGTAATTTCCTTAAAAAAAAAAATAAGTAAATTTCAATTTAGCGCTACCAGTCCTTGTGAAAACTTTTTAGAAATTATTTTAGCATAAAATAGATGAAACATTTTTCCTTAAAAAAACACAGAATTATTTACTGGTGAAGAGGGAGTTTTGGTTAAAAACATGATCCAATTGTTCAGGCTAAAATAAATCGTTTTAGTTCCCAACATCAAAAAGTTCTCAGGAGTAAAAGGAAAGGCAAAGGCGACCTCTAGGAATAATTCGTTGAGAATTAGTTCACGGTTTCAGAAAGTCCTAAGGAGACCACGTTAAAATACGACGAATGCCCTGAAAATTTAGTTTGGGAATCGACACGTTCTTTTTATAAGATTTAAATTTTAGATAAATTAGTAAAAAAAAAAAACCTTTTGTAAACAATTTTTTTTTTTTTATACAGAAAGTAAAAGTCTTCAAAACATGAAAAAGAAAAATATATATATAAAAATTTACTTACTGTTTTTGACGGGTTTGTTGATAGCTTTGTTTAAAATTTTTTGAGCTGTCGAAAAATCCTGGTTTTTTATTGCATTGAATAATGCTTGATCTTCTTTTCCCATTGTAAAAAATTCCAATTAAAAGGTTTGAAAAAAATTTGCTTTCTTTAATTCCTGGTTGCGCTTTTTAATTTTATTTTTAATTATTATTTTTTTTTTGTAAAAAAGGTACAAAAATCCTCAATTGAGAGAAAAAAAATTCAAATTTAAAAAAGAAGTTTTTATGAATTAAAAAAAATATATTTGTAGGTAAAACTAAAACCCTCCACCCTTCCTAAAATAAACGGAATTTCGGATTTCAATGACTTAACTAAGAAAATAAAAGCGAAGAAATAGAAAACTTTAAGAAGTAGAGAAATGAGTAAATGAAAATGGATTTATTTATCACATGAAGAAAGTCATTTTAATTTCAAAATGATATTCGAAATTCTATGTTGGCAAGTATTAACTTAAATTGTCGTAAAATAAGCGGCATTTTTCGCTCATATAACCCCATTGTGAGGTTTTTGAACCCCCCCTTTTTTTTAAATCAACAAATTTGCTTTAAAAAGGTATTTCTGTTCTTCGTAGGGGTACATAGAAAAACAATATAAAATAATTTTAATTCACTTTTCTTTCTTAGGTATTTAAAAATTTACATCTAAAAGTTACCAATCGAGATTTTAAAAATATCCAAACGGAGGTAAAAATTAAAACATTTTAAAAATATTTTTATTCCAATAATACATGAAATTAAATTTTATTTTATTTTCTTTCTATAAATAAGGGGCCCGCAGTCAGCCCGCCCCACAAGTACCCATTAATTTCTAACACGTAAATGATCTTTATTTTGAAAGGGGTAAAGCCGAAAAGGCCCTCTGTCTCTTTTCTCACTCACATGTATTTGAAATAATAATAATAATAATAAAACAGAAAATTAGTCAAAATCTAAAACTTTACTTTTTTCAAGTCTGGTCGATTAAGTATTACATGAAAATATAAATAAAATAGAGCCACGAATAATACGAATAAAAAAACAACCACTCTCTCTCTCTCTGAAAGGGTTTTACCACACACCAACCACCACAATTAAATTTTAATAAACGGGAAAATTATTGAGAGAGAAAATTGTTTATCTATTTAAAACTTTTGTGTGTGTGTGTTTGGAAAAGGAGTTAGAGTATTTCCCCTTCTAATTCGAAAACGCTTCAACAGATTTTTTTTTCTTTAGGTATATCCAACAATAATGGTTATATTTGAATTGAGCGAGTAATAATAATTCCAACGAGTGCCTCTTTGAATTTTGCTGCCGTTGCTTGGGGGAGTGCTCTTTGCTTGTTAGTGTCTTCTTAGCTGAGTTTGTTTGTTATTTTTATTTTTGTTGTTGTTTTGGTTTATTTATATTTTTTTGGAACGTGTGTATGTGTGTAAGAATGGTAGATAGATCTGTGTCAAGTAAAAACCAAGCAAGCAGTCGTTACTCAGCTGCGATACTGTGTTTAAGGAGAGAGAGGGTAAAGAAGTATGGGTGGAAGAAGGAGAATAACACAATCCTTTAAAAGATTCACAAAAGTCGAACTGCGGAACCTGCTGCTGTATGTTGACAGAGAGAGAGAGAAAAGAGAGAGAGAGAAAGAACATGAGAAGGGGGGAGGAGGGCGACAAGAAAGAAAGAGACAGATAGAGAGGAAGAGAAAGAGAGAGAGGGGAAGAGAAAGAGATAGATAAAGAGAGATGGAGAAACACGTTTAAAAATTAATTTGCTGCCAAAATATACATATTTCAATATATATATATATAAAAGTTTCTAATGATCTCATAAAAAATGGCCTTGTGCCGCACTTGGGTTGGTGCTCGACCAAGTAAATATATTATAATATTTCTAACATAATACTTAAAAGCTACTTAATCGAATAGATAAAAAAAAATCATTCATTGATATTAAAACCAGAATTGCAAAAAATCAAAAAAGTCAAGAGATAAAAAAAAAAAAACACTGACAAGGGCAAATGAAGTACCGAAAGCGCTCTGAAGTCTACCTAAAAAACATCAAAGAACAACAGAATTGAGAATCTTAGGGAGATTGAGTTGAGTTTGTTTGTGTTTTTACGGCATATCAACCTTTTTATGTCATTTAATGCCGAGAACAATCCTTTTTTGATAAACGTTATTTTTTGTTCACACTTAGTTTTTTGAATAACACAATATGCACTATTTAATCCATGTCAACCTTTTTAGGTCATTTAATGCCTAGAACAATCCTATTTTGATAAACGTTATTTTTTGTCCACACTTAGTTTTTTTTTTTTTTTTAGATAAAACAGTATGCACTATTTAACCGATAGCTAGAGGGAAAGTGGGGATTCATACCGTTTCCCAAGTGTATTAGTCTGAATATGAATGCAAATGGAACGACTGGGATTCGAACTCGCGTCCTACGATTCCGAAGTCAGACTGCCTATCCATTCAGCCTTCTCGTTCCACCTTGAAGCACGTTGAGGTTTTAATATTTATTCAAAACAAAATGAATCATTGATGAAAAATTGTTTTCAGTGAATTCCTCCTCTTGGCTCGGCGCGGCGGATCAGCTATTGTTTGTTTTTTTTTCGGGATTTTCTTGTTCTGGAAAATGACGATAACCGGTGAACAACTCTGTCGTCTGTCACCTGCATCAGATAGAAAGAAAGAAGGGAGGAAAGAGAGAAGGAAGGAAAGAAGGGAGGAAAGAGAGAAGGAAGGAAGGAAGGAAGGGAGGAAAGAGAGAAGGAAGGAAGGAAGGAAGGAAGGAAAGAGAGAAGGAAAGAGGGGAGGATGAAAGAAGGGAGGAAAGAGAAAAGGAAGGAAGGAAAGAAGGGAGGAAAGAGAGAAGGAAGGAAGGGAGGAAGGAAGGGAGGAAAGAGAGAAGGAAAGAAGGGAGGAAAGAGAGAAGGAAGGAAAGAAGGAAGGAAGGGAGGAAAGAGAGAAGGAAAGAAGGAAGGAAGGAAAGAAAGAGAGAAGGAAGGAAGGAAAGAAGGGAGGAAAGAGAGAAGGAAAGAAGGGAGGAAAGAGAGAAGGAAGGAAGGAAAGAAGGAAAGAAGGGGGGAAAGAAGGGAGGAAAGAGAGAATGAAAGAAAGGAGGAAAGAGAGAAGGGAGGAAGGAAAGAAGGGAGGAAAGAGAGAAGGAAGGAAGGAAAGAAAGGAAGAATGAAAGAAGGATAGAAAGAAAAAAGAAAGAAGAAAAGAAAGAAAGAAGAAAAGAAAGAAGGAAAGGAAGAATGAAAGAAAGAAAGAAAAAAGAAAGAAGAGGCCAAGACAAAACGAGAAGAGAAAGAAAGAAAGGAAGAAAGGAGAGAAAGAATGAAAAAAGAAGGAAAGAAAGAAGAAAATAAAGAAAGGGCGAATGAAAGAAGGACGGAAAGAAAAGAAAGAAAGGAAGGAAGAGGTGAATTTTCATCACTTTCTGATATTCTTGACGTATATCAATTGAAGATAAAGAATTGTAAGTTAAGTTGTAAGTGTGCAATGTGCATTATCCGTGTGGGTGCGTGCGTCCATTATTCTGTAGTTTGTCAAAATGAAGAAGAAACATATTTCTTCTTCTCATTCACTAAAACCAATGAATGAAGAATTGCAAACCTGCAGAAATAATAATAGTAATCCTTTTTCAATTCAGTGCCATCCATCCATCCATACCCCCAAAAGGCAGCGAGGTTGGAGCAGTAGTGGGTGAGAAAAGCTTGGTCTTTGGATACGTATTATTATTACACGAGTTCAAATCCCAGTCAAAAACCACTGCAACTGCATTTACTTTCAGCTGTCTCGGGCAGATGAGGCTCGTAAACTCGCGAGAGTAACTCATCTAGGTGAAGGGTAACACTGATTACAAAAGCCCACTCGCGACCAAGTAATAATACTTCCAAAACAGACATACACACACATATGTGCACACAGACACACACACATCCCACACACAGACACACACACATCCCACACACAGACACACACACATCCCACACACAGACACACACACACACATCCCACTCCCACACACACACACAACACATCCCACGCACAGACACACATACATCCCACGCACAGACACACACACAACACATCCCACGCACGCACAGACACACACACGCCCCACATACAGACACACACACACACACACACTCCCCACATACAGACACCCCCCCACACACACACACAAACATACACATACAAACAAACACGGACACACCGTACCGACACACAGACACACACATCTCTGCTTCAAAAGAGTGACATCAAAAAAACATGTTTAGATTGTAATTTTGTTAACCAGAAAGAAAGAAAGAAAAAGCGTGCCTTGTGCCATCCTTGTGAAAAACAAGTTGAGCATCATCAGCATCATCTTAGTAAGGAAAGAAGGCTTTAAGCCTAAAACCTGCCCAACCTACCATGCGTGCCGTGCGTGCCGCTGCAGTCAGTGCCGCTGCCGCGCTGTTTGCTCTGTAACTATTATTACCTGCATTTTGAAATGCTTCAAATGATTCAATAGATAATAATCTTCTTGGTAAGAATTACTTTCGAATGAATAAAGTTTTTATCTGAGCCGAGAGAGAAAGTAATTTCATTATCATTCATTTTGCCTGAAGAGGAGGAATTTTATTTAATGTATAACAACATGAAAACTAGCGGAAACGAAACGAACCCTTGTAAATTACACGAAATGATATTTTCTATACTAAGTTATCTTGTTTCTAACCTACAGATGTTTGAATAAAATATGATTTGACTTGTATATTTAATTTAAAAAAAATGAACAATACATGAAATAATATTCAATATTATCTTGTTTCTATGTGAGAATAAAATATAATAAGATTGGATTTGTATATTTAATTTAAAAACAAACAAACGAATAATACATGAAACAATTTACAAAACTTATTAGTATATACAATATATTTGGGGTCATAAACAGGCATTTTTTTGTTTTGAACATTTTTAGAAGGGAAATTGGTTTTAATGATTTTTAAAAGATAAAGCGTGTGACACGCAAAATAACACACATAGATTATTATGATTCGTACTTTCATCTTTGTTTTCGATGAGGAGATGAGTATGACTTACTTTTTCATATTTGCTTTAGATATCATTTAGGGGAAGTCAGTTTGGCCCAGTCGGACGTATGGATTAATGATATAATATCAACAAAATTCTTTGGCATCATGACACCTGGGGGGGGGGGCATGTGTCGGGTCGGGTGCCGCCGGGTAGGCAAAGGCAATCCTGTTTGCTAGAAGATAAACAAAAATGATCTTGTTTTAATAAATAAATTGAGTTAAAAAAGAAGAAAGGCATTGAAGGAAAGAGGGAAGGAAGGAAGGAAGGGAAGGAAGGAAGGGAAGGAAGGGAAGGAGAGGGGAGGGAAGGGAAGGAA
>JAYKTE010106131.1:0-13706 GCA_036873565.1 Xipholeptos notoides
CTCTCTCTCTCTCTCTCTCTCTCTCTCTCTCTCTCTCTCTCTCTCTCTCTCTCTCTCTCTCTCTCTCTCTCTATTTCATAATGCAGAAAATATTTTCTTTCTTTCTCTCAATGAAAAGATCTTAGTGTAAAGCAATTCAAGATTTTATTTCAATTTCATTTTATTTTAAAGGCTATCGATTTTTGATTGGCACAACTTGCATAACAAATGGTCATCGAATGCTGGAATCTTTTATGGGTATCAGTTGAAGAACAGAGTCAACAAGAGAAGGCTCTTCATCTGCTTGATAGTCCAAATTCTGGTCTTAACCATTGGGGAATTCTGGACCCCTTTCAAAGTGAAAGAGAAAGGTACTCCACATCCCCACCACCTCATTTCTTAATCACTGCCAAACATTCCAGTCAGTCAGTCAGAAAGAGAAACAAACAAGAATGGTGAAATTTTCTTAGAATTAAGAGAGAAGTGAAAACGTTTAAAAATCGTTAAGATTTAAATGAAATAAATAACTGAATCAAATTTGCTGAGTTTTTAATGTTTTTCTTTTTTATTTGGGGAAATAACCAGAGAATAATTTCTTTGTTCAATTAACCAGTAATTTGTTGAAAAGATTTCATGAGATTTTGGTGAAAAAAAAATTATAATTTGAAAATGAATAGATGATAATACAAAGCATAGGCACTACGCAACAAATCGACAGGACACAAATTGGGGAGGTCCACTTGAGGTAGAAGATAGGCAGTCGGTCTTCGGAATCATAATATACAAGTTTAAATCCCAGCGATTCCATTTGTGTTCATAAATGGACTAATACCCTTGGGAATGGTATGAATCCCCACATTCCCTTCAGCTATGGATTAAATAGTGCATATTGTGTTAGAACATTTATCAAAAAATGATTGTTCTGAGCATTAAATGACTTAAAAAGGTTGATATGCTATAAAGCAAACAAACAAACAATTGTGACTTTTCACTGTTGATCCTGACACCATAAATGGAAAAGATGCAAGCAGATTTTGATAGAAATATATAGATTAATTTTATAAAAGGAGGAGGATATATCTACTTGGTCGAGCACAAACTCAAGTTAGGCATAAGGCCAGTTTTAAGTGCTGCTCATATCCCTGGTTTTCTTGTGATCAGTTATCTTTACACCCAGATGAGTTACTCTCATTGAGTTAACCGGTCTTGTCCACCCTAGAGGAGTTACTCTCCTGAGTTAACAAGCTTTGTCTGGCCAAAATAGCTGAAAGTGAATGTTATGGTTTTGACTAAGATTTGAACTCTTGTAATACGATTCCTGAGTCCAAGCTTTTACCACTGCTCCACTCTTGCTGAAATGGAAATGCTATTTAATAAACAGACATATGACAATTGTGCTGTGTAGGCTAAATATTTCATTTTGCTTGTCTAATAAATATTTAAGCAAGAGAGTTTTTTACTTTTTCTTTCATGAAACAAAGTCGGTTATCATTGAAACCACTGGATTGATTATCAACCAGTGAAGAAAGGTTTTTCGGTTGTAAATGCCATTTGTTCAAGAAAGGAGTTATTTTTGTATTTGTTACAAAGTCCAGTTTTTGCAATTTGTCCTGTTAAACAATAAAAAAAACCTCTGGTGTCCATAGAATGCAATTTTTTCTGGCTAACATGTTTTGATTTTTCAAAGAATGGAAAACTAAACATTGTTTTATGTAAAGTTTTTAAATGAAAATTGTTGAGAGACCTAACTAAAGAAAAGGGAAAATCATGTACGTATGTTCACTAAAAATATTTCTTTGATGATACAAAAAATTAAAAAACAAAAACAACAATGATTAAAACAATTTCTTGACTAAAATAATCTTTAATTTTTTAAGGGTTAATATGCCATAAAATAAACCAATCAACCTTCAAGATTTCCAAGGAACAGATTTGGTTAGAAGAAAGGTTGGAGGACACTTTGGGGTGAAATGACTAAAATGTTATTCAGGATTTTCATTATTTGAAAATGAATAAAGTTTGCCATCTAGGGTTGCTGTGAGTACCTGAGGTAAAATTGGATTGTAAGCAACATTAGTCACAACATCAGAATGTCTCAAGAATTGCTCACAAGAAGCTCCCTGGCCAATATCATAAAGGTAAGCTGTGTTATTCTCGGAAGCGGCCAGCACATACTTTCCACAAGGACTAAAACTCGGTGTGCATCGATGACTGCCATTCACGTGTTGATTGAATTGGCGAACATTTTGAGCAGAACGTAAATCCCAGATTTTAATGCTATTCATTGCAGCTGCTGTTAAGACGATATCATATCCAGATGCCGGAAGAGAAAAACTTTTTGAGGCTGCATTCATCACAATACTGTGAGCAGGAATTGGGTGTGCATCTTCAATTGTCAAAATTCTCTTTCCAACATTCATATCATAAGCACACAATGATCGTGACGATGTACAGCAGACAACAATATAAGAATAAAAAGAATTAATGGCTGCTAAATCTGCGACAATGTTGCCATCAATTTCAAATTCTTGAACCAATTTATATTGACTCTTTGTTAAATAACTCTTTATGTCTTCTCTGGTTGTGTCCATATGATAATTGTACAGATAAAACTTTGGACCAGAAGCCAATAAAATAAAATTATCCAAATAATAAAATTGGGCGGCTTTTATTTCTTTTTCAAAACATCCAGTTTGATTTTTGCCTGAAAAATATTTGTTGGAATTGTGTTTGATTTTGTCAAATGTTATCAAAACCTTTGTCGTCTGTTTATCCCAAATGGTCGCTGTTTTATCATTTGATGCTGTTAATAGCCATCGACCGTTGTGACTTAAACTAACTGAATTTAAAGCATTTCGGTGGCAACCCATAAAAATAGATGGTTTTTTATCAAGAAAATGATAATTACTATTTTTCATTATCATTGCTGTCCCATCAGTGAAAGCTGCAGCCAAATTTTGACCATCAGATGAGAAGGTGATGTTAGTTATAGCTGTGGTAATATTATCGGTTATTCGTTGACAACATTTATAATGGATCACTTGGAGTGGATTATAGTGCTGTGGTAAAGTTCTTGCAATAAACTTTGACTTTGTACAACTCTTTTTTGAAATTTTGGTGTTTGGTTTAAAAAGTGTGGAGTGGGTTGGTTCTACAGAATATCCTGAAGATTTGACTTTACTCTTAAATGTCAAAGGTTGGTTTTTTTCCCCCTTTTCTTTGATGGTTGAACAGTTAAGCTTACTTTGTGTGTTATTTGTCAGTAAACAAGTTTCATGGACTAATTTCAAAATAGAATTTGGTTCAAGTTTTGAACTTGGGCAGACCAAATGGTTTTTAGGGTTTAAACCTGAATCACTTGATTTATAGCTTTTAGAAAAATTCAATTTTGGAAGAGACAATTTACTGATATGAATTGCATTATTGAAATAATTAGCAGTTGCACAATTTATAGCAAGTGTTTCAAATTGTTGAGCCATTGCCATGACACTTAATGTTTTAAAGTCGCCCATTAAACTTGGATAAAACAATAAATCCACAAAAGCAACACATTCTAAAGTCAAAGAATCCAAACAAAAAATTGACATATTTGTTCCAACCAATAAAAATAATGATCGATTTAAGTTTTCAAAAAAATTTTCAGGAGAATTTAAGGAATTCTCTTTAGGTAAATGAAAACTTGAATAGACGTAAGAAACCCATAATAATACACATTCACTGTTAACAGAATTTGGATCAGTGGGGACAGCCTTGGAATATTCCTTGTTTTTTGAAAGTTTTGAACAATCTAAAGACCGTAAAAGTGGAAAGGTCGAATGTTCTATAGTTGTGATATGTTCTTTGTGACTTGGGGTTGGTGAAAAAACAGACGATAAATCAAAGAGAAATAGCTTTCCATCTACAGTTGCTATGGAAACATAATCCCTGATAAAATCCATGGCCACAATCAGTGGAACAGATAATGGACCTGGAATATAGGACCTTTGTAAAATGTTTCTATGTGACCCTGACATGATATCCCACACAATAAATGTACGATCATCAGATAAAGAAACAAGCCAAGTTGGATGGTGAGGACTGAATTCGGCAGAATTAACAAATGAGTCATGTCCATTCAACACTTCAACCTGTTTATCCCATTTTATACTCAGAAAAATCAAAAAAATCTTCTTACCTCGGCAAATAGCAATACATAGATCATCCCAACTAAAACAACAGTAAGAAACCATCTCCTCAATGGCATTATCTTCGGTTTCTTTTGTTGAAACTAAACTACCTGACATTCGTATTAGTTTATCATTTATCAAACTAATATCCTTATCTTCAAAATCTAGACCTTTCTCATGGTCAACAATACACTGAGATAAATCCCAAACAACGAATCTCTCATCATCAACAGAACATAACAAACAGCGAGGATGATTTATTTTCGTTTGGTTATTGGGTCTTCTGTGAATGTTTATGCCTCTATGCAACTGATGGTCTTTGTTAAAAGCTAGAGCTTTTATGGCTCCATTGTGTTGTCCACATAACAAGTGACTCGGAGTTTTCTTCAGTAATGGCCATTGGGGCAGCTTGCCTTGTATTTTATTGAATCCTAGAGCATCATCATCATTTTCGACAGGAAGTCTCCACAAACCAATATCTGTTCGTCGACGGTGTGTTGCTGCAAAATAGTTAGTTCCACAGGCCACAGTCAAGCCTCGAGTTGGGATTACAGTATCAATTATACCAGCAGGTGACAATGATAACATAGTCATCATATCCATATAAGTTGAGTCATAATAAAAGAAATAAATGAAGATTAAATCCTAATTTAAAATTTGCAACAACAACAACAAACATAACACACAACAATTATTGCGGAAAATAAAAGGTTTTTCAAAATGCTTTTTTTTAAAGATCTATTAAAATATTTTCAATTTAAAAAAAAAATTATCATGTGGAAAGAATTTATGTTGATAACGAAAAGCATAAACATTTCGTATAAGTTGCCTAGTAACTATTAAAGGGAGGTAATTCAAAGAAAATTATTCTGAGTAACTTCCCTTGGAATATTCACCTAAAAAAATTCATATCTGGTGAAGTGGTTTGCGTTCGGTTGGTAATTTTTGTTTTACGGCTTTTTTTTCATACGAGACATATATTTCTAAAAGTTTTGTGAATCAATTTTTATAGGAATGTATCAGTTGTTTTTAATGAAAGATTTCATACATTCCAGAATTTTTTTGCAATGTTAGTCCTCACAATAAGTGGAGTGCTGGCTGGAGTGTGTGCTGTTCTGTATGCTGGTAGTATGGCATTGGTATGGTCCTCAGTGAAAATCTCGCTGGGTTGGCGGATGGGTCAATTTTAAGTTGGCTTTGGAAGAAAACTGCTGTAGCTAGTTGGATGGATGTCTTGTCACGAATGTGTGCGTTGACGTCATTTGTTCTTGTGCTGTGTGGTACTGAGTCTATCAGACTTGCCGAAATTTATTCGTAAAAAAGTGGGAGATTGACAGTTGTGGCGTGTGTGTATGTGTCAATATTCTTCCCTCTGCGATGATGACTGCATGATCGATAGTCGCCGAGTAGAGACTGTTTGTCTGTAAGTTTTGTGCGATAGTAGGGGTGTTTGTGATCGATAGTCGTAGAAGAGTGTTTTTCGCCGTATTTGCTTCAGTCGGAATAATGCATTCTTTGTTTGGAAATTTGCGGAAACGTTGGGTTTCTCATGCACTGACAACCGGGATTTGTGAAAATGCATCACAATAATGAAGACTTGTTGCCTTTAGAAAAGTAAGAAAAGGTACTTGTGTTGTCGCATTCCATTGTTTGAGTGTATCCTCTTCTTGCATATTTGTAGTTATGGAACTTTTATTTTTCAAACACACAGAAAAATTAATTCAAATGCATGTGTTTAAAACTCAATTTCCATATTAACCCCTTACCGATACCTTTGAGGGTAAAAAAACAGGACTCTGATAAAAGGAGGGGATGTAGTTGTAAACAATTCTTTTTGTCAAAAATATAGTTTTTGACCAATCAGGACACTAGGAGAAAAAATATAATATCTCAAATTTGGGGCCCACTGAATCTATATATGAAGCAAAAACAACTTTCTTCAGCAGAGAGACACAGATGGAATAAGAGAGAGGAATGTACGCTCCAGCTGTGCTAGGCCTAGTCAATGCTTCGGATGACAGACCACCATACCTCAATGGACATTAATTGACTCTCTCTTTCTCTTACAAACATTATTCCCTTTCTTTCTCTCTCACACTTCCAATCCCTTTCTTTCTTCCTATATTCATCTTCATACAGACTACTAAACTTTTGTATTAGAAAATGATTCCTTTGTTTTTACTAAAATAAACAAAAGTTTATTTTACATCATTTGTAGAGTATTTTCTTTTTTATTTATTGTTCAGTGCAATTACACGAAGTTCCCCACAAGTGTCACTGGGGTGTATCATACTGTGGTACTTACTCCTGTTGCAAACATTGAAATGGCAAGGAAAGGGAAAATGTGGATTGATACAAATAATATCCAATACCAAATTCATTTTGTGTGTGTGGGGAGTTAATTAAAGTTTTTAGCCTTTTTTCCTGTCAAGCATTATTACCCTACAAATTTAAGTGACAGGGCTTTGCTGGGTTTATTGGCCGTCCTAGGCACCTATAGGCACCTATAAAAAGGGAATGTCATTATTGGGCTAGGTGGGCGATATCTGCTATACAAAAGAGATTGCATAAACCTGGCGGAGAGCTCTTTTGTGCCTAACTTAGTTTTGTGACTGTTTGGCTTGACCAGTACAGACAGCAGCAAGAACTGAAAGCAACATTAGGCAGCTAGTTGTTCTCTCTGTGCTACAACCACAGGTAAAACATCAAAACAACAGTCAGTTGTTGTTGTTTAACACTAGTAATTAACCGCCTGCTTTCTGATGGTGTTTGAGTTGTGTGATGAGCAGATAAACTGAAAATTGATAATAATGATAATAATAATAATAATAATAATGATAATGATTATTATTATTATTATAACTGGCTGACCAAGCAAGGTGATCATTAAGGAAGAAACACTTCTATGCCCTTGAATTGATGGAAATCAAAAGGAAAATAGAACAAGGAAGAAGACAACCAAGTCAGCATTACAAGGATATCAGAGAAAACCTTGTAAGTACTGCAACATTTGAAGCCTTCCCTCAAGAACCTGAAACTCTGACCAAAGAAAGAAAAAGGTACAATTTCAGAAATCAAGAAGATCATGGAAGAAGAAAAAGAGAAACTACTATCACTAAAAAATTAAAACAGTAATACAGTAAATAATGAAACTGAATAAATAAATCAATTCATCCAACACATAATTACAGACAAAGGACATAATGGAACTAACAACTTGATATAAGCTGGAGCAAAATTGATCTGCAAACAACTGAATATAAGCATGAAAACTGGCAAGAAATATCAAAACAAAATATCAAAATGTGAGAAAAGACAAAGAGACAAGGTAAGAAAACCACAGAATGAGCTAGATAAGTTAAAGAAATAGAAGAAACAACCTCTTAAAACCAAAGGAAACTTCAGGAAAAGCAAGAACATTCTGAGCCATAAAAACAAGATTGAAGAGGTATAAAACCAACATGGCACAATACAGACAAAACAGAATGTTTGAAAAAGATGAAAAAATGTTCTACAAACACTTAAATGGAGAAATAGAACCCCCAAAAAGGCCCCGGTGCAAAGAAAACAAAAGCATACTGGGCAAAAATATGGAGCAAAAGACAACATAATGATAATGCAGAATGTTTAAAAGAAATCTGAAGAGAACTCCAAGACATCAAAGAAGGTAAAGTTGAAATCAGTAAAGATACTGAAAATAGCATTAAGGAAAACAGCATATTGAAAAGGACCTGCCTCCGATGAAATACATGAATTCTGGTTTAAAAGATTTAAAACTCTACACGAAAGAATTGCACAAGAAAAGAGGAAATGTTTACGAGAATCAAATATACCAGACTGGATGACACTAGGAAGGACCAAACTAATACAAAAATATAGAAAGAAAGGAACAACCCCCCAAAACTATCATCCTATAACTTGTTTACCAATGATGTGAAACATCTTTACCACCCAAATGAGTGAAGAAATCTAATACTCCCTAGAAAGACAAGAACTCTTACCAGAAAAACAAAAAAGATACTGAAAAGGAACAAGGGGTATACATGATCTACTATACATTGACCTACAAATTATTAAAGAAGTGAGAACTAGAAAGAAAAAACTAGCCATATCTTCGATCATTTTGGATAGCAAAAAGGTAAAAATCAAACAAACCAAAGAAAAACAAATTATGAATGAATAAAAAAACAACTGCAACAAAAAAAACTATTATCATATTCCTATTTTCAAATCCTTGCAAAAAATAAAATAGATAAGTAAATTTAAAATTACAGTTTGCAACAACTCCTTATCTGGCGGAAGAGTATTGCAATGTGTACTAACACCTTAACCAAACAACTGACATGACACAAATCCCTTACTTGATCAATCCCCAAATTATTTGTCTTTCTCTAGCAACAGAAAGCACATACAATACCCAGGTAGGGAAGCAGGAACAACACTAACTTTCCACATCTATTAAAACCCTGTAAACATTTGTTTGTGGAAAATAAAGTTTTATAAAATTCAGTTTTGGTCATTCATCCTCATCCAGAGTTGAGTTATAATGACAAATTCTCTTCTTCATCCTTTATCTTCAAGTATTACAATAGTAACTACCCTTTTCCTTCGTTCTCCTTCAGTCAAAACCATTACATACACTCTCAACTGTCTCGGGCAGATGAGGCTCATTCACTCAAGAGAGTAACTCATCTAAGTGTAAAGATAACACTGATTACAAAAACCTGGATAATGAGACCTGTCAACTCAATGAGAGTAGCTCATCTAGGTGAAGGGCAACACTGATTACAAAAGCCCAGGGATATAATGAGCACGTAAAACTGGCCTTGTGCCTAACTTTGGTTTGTGCTGAACCAAGTAGATATATTTTCTAGTAATAACAATAAGGGAGGGAAGGTGGAGGAGAGGTAGAAGCATGGGCTCTGGAACTGTACTATATGAGTTCAAATCCCAGGCAGAACCACTTTCACTTCATTTACAGCAGCCTCGGGCAGAAAAGGCTCGTTAACTCGGGAGAATAATAACTCATCTAGATCTAGGAAAAGGACAACACTGATTACAAAACCCGAGTATAATGCCTGTTGGGGAGGCAATAAGGGAGGCCTTGGTGAATCAAGAACCCGGCAGCTTGATGTAACCTACATCATGAAAACTACCTGTCTCATCCCGCTTTGAACCGCGGTGGAAGTGATGTGGGCCAAGTGAGTGTGCATGGCCATTGCGCAGCCAAGACCACCTGAAACAAAATCCACAGCGAATGGCACTCTGTTGCCTTTCCTCCTCTCTTTGAATAAATGAAGAAAGGGGACAAGATGACTGTACTGATACTCGGACATGAGTGGGAGCTGCCACATTTCGCCAATAACAATAATACCATTTGTTGTTGTTGTCTTCCTCCTCCTATAAAGACCTTATTCAAATAAGATTGTATTTCCCGTTATCATTCATTGTTAGATTTACCACAACCTTCAGTTGAAGTAGTCTGTCCTGAGTTCTTCCTCAACTCCTTCAGATTTCATTCATAATCTAACCTCCTTATCGAAAAACTCTAAAGAAACCTTACTTCTTGAAACTACAAACTTTACACTTTATTTAATCGATGAACATAGGCCATTATTAAACCCGTTTTTATCAACCAGTTAATACCTATTTTCATCTGCCACCAAGATTCAACCTATGAAGAACTTGTTACTATGTTCATCCTCCTGCCAAACAGGAAGTATATGCTGAGCATTGATTTTTTTTCATAGGACTAGGCATAAATAAAGGAGGAGGTATGTAGGAAAAAGTATATATTTATATATTGATTATGAAAAAAAAACACCTTTATGAATTTCATTATTCACTTAATTGATGAAAATAATTTCATATTGATTAGATAATTATCTGATTTTTGGTAGATTTTTAAAGAGCAAATTTATTAGGAAAACATTAAAACCACCATAATTTTGTGGGTCACTATTCAATATGTTTTTTTTTCATCCAATAGTAGGTAGGTTGTTTCCATGTAGTATTTATTATTCAGAAAGGCCGAGAACTTGAATAATGAATAATAATAGTCAACTAATCTAATAAATCTAATTCCAACCAATCTTTTCGTCCAGTTTTAAAATTCATTCTCAACTTAAAAATCCTTAAATGAATGGTGTCGGGTTGGACCGACTACCACAAAAATAATTTTTGTGCTCCTCCTCGTTCATAGTGACTAGACAGGGGGAGGACCAGAACCATAAAAATGTTTGTATGTCTATATTTTCTGAGCATTATTACCAATGTTTAAGGTCTGTTTAATTTCTTCTTCTCCTTCTTCTTCTTCTTCTTCTTCTTCTTCTTCTTCTTCTTTAGTGCATCATTGCCGCCTCTCTCTTCAGGCTTGGTGGAAGCGATGTGTGTGTGGGCCAAGTGTGAGTGAGTGACCGTCGCGCAGCCACAACCACTCAAAACTAAAACAAGCGACTGGGGCAGTGGGGCTGGGGCATCGATGATGGGCGTATCAACGAAGAGAAGGGACAAATTACATGTACCCAATACTTGGGCGCGAGTGGGAGTCGGCTAATCTGTTTAGTCAGTTTCATTCATTGTAGTTAGTTTTGTTCCAAGTAAAGAAGGGAATTGAAATGAAAAAAAAAAACTAAAAAAAAAAAAAAGGAAGTTATTGTTGTTGTTGTTGGCACCTGAGGAAATTGTTGCTGTTGCTGTTGCTGTTGCTGGCTGCTGCTGCATTCAGTTGTAAAGGATTTTTGGAGTAAAAAGTAAAAGCAACAGGTTATTTTAGAAAGGGAGACTAAGTAAAGGGGTGGGGGAGAAAGAAGAAGAAGAAGAAGAAGAAGAAGAAGAAGCAGCAAAAGAATAATAATAAGAGATGAAAAACGGTGTCAAAAAGGAGAGAGTAGTGATATAAGGTAAAAAGGGACAGAGAGAGAGAGAGCTCTCTCTGCTGGTTGTTGCTGCTGGCTGACCTAACAAAGAGTAAGAACAAGAGAATAAAGTTAAAAAAAAAAATTAAAAAGAGGGGCATAGAAAGACATACACAATAACACACAGACAGACAGACGACTGTCACACCAGAAACAAGAGATAAAAATGGAAAAATATTCGAATATTTTAATAAAAATAAGAAAGAAAAATACAAAAGAGAGAGAGAGAGCGAGAGAATGCGAGAGACGGAAAGAAAGAAAGAGAGAGAGAGAGAGAGAGAGAGAGAGAGAGAGAGAGAGAGAGAAGGTGTATTGAAAGAAAAGAAGAAAGAAAGAGGATTATCAATACTGACTGAACGATAAAAAGGAACATAACTAAAGAAAATGTAGTGTAGTGTAGTGAGTGAGTAGAGTAGAGTAAAAGGAAAAAGAAAGAGAAGGGGGTAAACAATAATGATAGAAAAAAGAAAGGAAAAATAAAGGCAGCTAAAAAGAAAATATTAAAAGAAAAAAGAAAGAGAGAAAATAAAAAGAAAGAAAAAAGAAAGAAAAAGAGAGATAAGACATTTTTTATTCCAATCATTCATTCATTCATTCATTCATTCATCTCGTTAGAAAGGTGCTGATGCTGATCGTGACGGACGGGGTGACTAAAGGAAGACGCGCGTGCGAGACAGAGAGAGGAAGGGAGAAAGAAGAGAGAGAAAGAGAAAGGGAAAGAGGGAGAGAGAAAAAAAGAAAGCAAGGATGAGATAGATAGAGAGAGGGAGAGAGAGAGGGAGAGAGAGAGAGAGAAAGAGAAACTGAGGGAGAAAGAGAGAGAGACAGGGGGATAGAAACCGTATAATTTCTTTTTTTTTTTTCTTGTTTTACTTCTAAATTTCTATGAAAATTACACAGTAAAAAGAAGAGAGAGAAAGAGAGGGTTTTAGAGAAGGACGAAAATAAATATAAATAATTGACCATAAACCCAGGCAGGCACACCCCGATATCCGCATACGGTAAAAGAAAGCAAGGAGTCATGTAATATGTATCTCATCTCCCCAACTTTAGGAAATAATGGCAGAAGAAAAAGAAGAATCGTTAAACAAGGAAAATGTAACGAAATAACATCAATAATAAAGTCTGAAAAGTCTACATATTTATTAGTGATTACACATATTTATATGTGATTATTGCGCTTCTTCGCTTGTTACTACGGTTTCGTGGTTGTTGGTAATGGGTGTGTTTACGGGCAATGGTTGGTTGGTAATATACAGAAAAGTACAGTAAAGTCAGTACACTACAGTACACTACTCGTGCAAAAAGACCTGTTGTTGTATTTGTACTGTAGGGAGGGAGAGATAGATAATATTTGCTACAAACGTATCCAAGAGAGAAATAAAGAAAGAAAGGGAGAGAGAGCGAAAGAGATAGAATGGCAATAAGGGCATAGAGTGAGAGAGAAAATAACGAAAGCGCTGGTGCATCATCCCCATCATCATCAGTACTAATAACATCATCGATCACTCACTCTCTCACGCTGTGGCCTTTCTCTCCCTCTTTTCATCTCCCCCCTCTCTCTTTATCTGTATCTCACCACACACACACACACCACGTCTTGTCTCTGCCTGAGCCTGCTCTGGCGAGCGAGCGAGCGGGTGACTGAGGTTGTGGCCCTCTAGCCTACAATGCTGGGGGTGCTCAACTTTGAATGTATCTTGGATGACAACGACCAAGTCTATACAGCCGGAGATAAGATCAAAGGGAGTCTTACTATTCACCTGAGATCACCAATTGCCATTACAGGTAAGTAAATTAATCGTTTTCTTTCTTCTTCACTCACATAAACTTAAACTTCTTCATTTGTTTGTTGGTTCAACGATTCGATCCTTCGTTCGTTTTTGGGGTATATTGTTTGTTGTTATTCGTTTCTTCTCCCATCCTCCCAAAAAGCGAACAAGAACTATAAAATATCTTAGTTTAGGTGATGTGACGATGATGATGATCATCATCATCATCAAAACAATAATATTATTCTGAATTATTATTCTCTATCATTTGGCAATTCTTTTTTCTTCTTCTTCTTCTGCTCATTCTTCTTCTTCTTCTTTATCTTTTATCTTCATCCTCATATTTTTCTTCCTTCATCTTTATCTTCATTTTCTTCCTGTTTTTCTTCTTTTTCTTCTTCTTCTTCTTCTTCTTCTTCTTCTTCTTCTTCTTCTTCGTTGTCGTCTCTTCTTTTTTACAAACCCTAATCGTAAAGAAATAAGTTTTCTAGTCAGAAGAAGAAAAAAAGAAAGAAAAAAGAAGCAAACAAGCCATATTGACAATATTCGATGGAAGGATTTTTTAAATGAAATGTCAAAGAAAACTAAAGGCGAACATTTTCCTTTCCGAATTAAATTGGCCGCCAGCCAGGTAAATAAGTAATGGATGGATGGTGACAGAAAAATAATAAAATAATTTTGGTTTTAGTATTTATTTCATTGTTTAATGTTGGTTTTACTTTTTTGGTATACCTCTATTTCCTTCTTATCAAATAATAATTACTTGTAATAAAAATAATTTCTTCATTACACAAAGTGGCGAGGGAGGGAGAGAGAGAGAGAGGGAGAGAGAGAGAGAGAGAGAGAGAGAGAGAGAGAGAGAGAGAGAGAAC
>JAYKTE010106241.1:0-13706 GCA_036873565.1 Xipholeptos notoides
ATGCTTTTATTAAAGAATATTCTTGTCATTACTTGTCTATTTTGTGATTTTACCATTTCTTTTAATTCTGTAGTTATCAGTAGGGCTATGACAATATGCTTTTATTAAAGAATATTCTTGTCACAGACTTCACTATTTTGCGATTTTGACATTTCTTTTAATTCTGTGGTTATTTATAGGGCCCCTACTAATAACCACAAAATTAAAAGAAATGGTGAAATCACAAAATCAATTGTTTTTCTAAGTTAGATTTTCATTCTGTTATTGCAAGAATTTTCTATAAAACTCTGAATTAGCCAGTGTTTAAGTGCATTGGTATAAGAAAAATATTTTTTTAAATGAAATGAATGATTTTTTTTTTTTTTTTAACTAAATGGAATCCGTATTTTGATTATGTTTTGAGGTGTCTTTGTAAATCCAAAACTCTACATTGTGAATGAATCACTAATTCACTCGCAATTTTAAACCACTGGGTAGATGCACCCTTAGTCTTTGGTAAGACAGGCACCTAGAAGGGAAAGTCTGTTGTTCATGTAGTCTGTGGCATACCTTGCACCAACTGTGTTATCGGTGGAACTGTGACAATGTGCTTTTATTACAGAATATTCTTGTCACAGACTTGACTATTTTGCAAACTTACCATTTCTTTTAATTCTTTAGTTATTAATAACTACAGAATTGAAAGAAATGGTAAAATAGAAAATAGTCGAGTAAGGAGTAAGGCTGTAACAAAATATACTTTGATAAAAGCATATTGTCACAGCTGTAGTCATCTAGTTCCAAGAAGTGTGGATGGTGCTACACAAGCCTTCACCACTATAAAAAAATCTCTGTAGGTCCTTTCTCAAGACTGACCGCTGTCATCATCGGGGTAGTCAACTTGGCCCAGTCGATGGGCAGTCGAACTTCGGAATCGTAGTACACGAGTTCGAATCAGTTGTTCCGTTTGCGTTCATATATTGACTAATAATGTTGGGAAAGTATGAATCGCCCACATTCTCTCCAGCTATGGGTTAAATAGCACATTTTGTTATTCAAAAACTGTAAAAAAAAATTTACCACAAACGATTGTTCTCCGCATTAAATAACCTAAAACGGTTGATGTCATAAAACACAAAGCCATCGTCATCAATAAAACTAAGGGCTGTGACATTCTTTTATTGAATATTCTTGCTCTACTTGTTACTTGACTATTTTGTTATTTTACCATTTCTTTTAATTCTTTTATTACTAATAACTATAGAATTAAAAGAAATGGTAAAACAGCAAAATAGTCTAGTATGTGGCAAGACAATTTTTTTTTTTTAATAAAAGCATGTCACTACCATGGGCAGCGAGGTTGGAGCAGTGGTAAAAGCTTGGTCTCTGGAATCGTATTACATGAATTCAAATCCCAGTCAAAAACCACTACATTCACTTCCAGCTGTCTCTGGTGGATGAGGCTAATTAACTCAGTAATTCATGTAGGTGAAGGGCAACACTGATTACAAGAGCCCATGAGCACATGCATATGGCCTTGTGCCTAACTTTGGTTTGTATCGACCAAGTAACTATATTGTCACAGCCCTACTGATAGCTTATGAAACTTTTACAAGTTGAAACACCAGACCAGAACATCCACTTTTTAATTTTTATTTTTTTATTTTTTTTTAAATCTAGGTATTATTGTGGACCTTTCAGAAAATGCAAATCTCACCTTGTCAAATATGGAAAGTGAAGAAATCTTAATTACTTGCAAAAGTGGGAATTGTCATTTTAAAAATATCAAGGTTTGTAGGACTTTTTTTTTCGTTTCCCTACTTTTTTTGGTAAAGGTATATAATTTTTTTTTTTTTTTCCAAATTACCTAATCCTGAACAACCATACTATATTACATTTACTTGGTCGAGCACCAGACCAAGTTAGGTACAAGGCCATATGTATGTGCTTATTGTAACCCTGGGCTTTTGTAATCTGTGTTGCCCTTCACTTAGATAAATCACTTCCTAGTTAGCGAGCCTCATATACCCGATACAGCTGAAAGTGAATGTAGTGGTTTTTGACTGGGATTTGGAGTTATGTAATACAATTCCAGAGACCAAGATTTTCCCACTGCCCCAACCTTGCCGCCCTCACTATATGTACAACTATTTTTGATTGAATCAGTTTAAATCCTTACAAATGTTGATAAATTATTCTTTCTGTAATGATCTTTATTAGCAGATTGTCTTCATCTTGGATTAGGTGTTATTACACTACGTTTTGGCCAACTATTCCTCTGGGCCTTTGTCAGCTGGTTAACCACAACCTCGGATAGGAATTCTGAGTATTGTAACCACATCCCCAGCAATCACCGCCATCCATAGTTGTCTATCGCACCATTTTGAGCAATTAACCCTCTGGGCGGCCTGGGTAGGAATCGAAACCTTCTGCCGATGTTCACCTAGAACCGTATACACAACGCCTCTATCCACTGTGATACAGCCCCAAATAAATTTCTAAATATAATTCTTTGACTTTTTCATTCATTAAAGTGTGGTCGAATTGATGCTTACTGTGAAATTGGCTGCATTGAAACTTCTGGTGTTATGCAGGGAAATATCCGATTAGGTTGTGGAGGTGATGGGGTAAGACTTTTTTTTTTTTTTTTTTTTAATGGTTTATTTTTTCTAATAATTCCCATTACAATTGAACTAAATGCATGTCGCATTTATATTAATTATACATTACATTAATTATATCAAGATAGGCATACATGGCCAGGCTTTGAGAGATGCGTTGCAGCATCTGGAGACAACGGCTCAACTAGCATCAAGCTGAATTTGGTCAGTCACGAATCCAGTTGATAACTTCAAAGTAAAATATTTTCTCATCGGCTATGCTTTCTTGTTGAAAGAATTTCGATGTTAATTTCAAGAGGAACTCATTCCATCAAGCAAATCCTATTCAATTCTTTTCTAATATCTACTACCAACTATATTTTTTTTTCTTCATTACCCTGTCCAGTAGCTGGTGGTGCTAAGGGTAGCAATACTGTCGTAGCCACCGAAAATGTTATCACCCCTAGTTGGCGGCTGAGGACAGGGTAATGCATGTGCAATCACACAATGTATGTAGAAAGAAAAAAAAAATACTAATTAAACCAGGTTTGGATTCTTTTGTCAACATTGTCTTCTGTGTCCCATGACAGGATGGTCGGGTGCATAGAATCACATTTATTAAAATGATTCTAAAACTCTAAGACTCTTAACTCTTCTAGCTTCTGGACCACCTACTCTAAGTGGTTGATTCAGGAACACTTCAATTCTACCCATAATTTCTATAATTGATGTTTGTCTAATCCTAAGGTGACACAATGCAAAATACAACCTAGCTGATATTTCGGTCATCCATGGTCCACTTGAAAAATGGCTCTGGTTGGCTCGTTGGTAATTTTGCTAAGTTGGGGTCCAAAGTGGTAAAAATTTTCTGAGTTGCATCGACAATGTCTGGCTATGCTGCTACTCCTTCATAAGTCAATGTAGTTTTTTTTTCTCTTAGAAAAAGAATCCATGTAATTTTTTTTCTGTTCTATGTGTAATAAGTAGGGCTATAACAATATGCTTTTATTGAAAAATATTCTTGTCACAGGCTTGGCTATTTAGCTCTTTCACCATTTTTCTTTTAATTCTGTAGTTAAACTAATAACTACATTATTAAGAGAAATGGTAAACTAGTCAGTAGGGCTGCTGTGTTGATACAAGAATATTCTTTAATAAAAGCATATTGTCACAGCCCTACTAATGTCCACAGAATCAAAAATGATAAAATCTCAAAACAGGCAAGTAACGTGAATAATTTTCTTTGATAAAAGAATATTGTCACAGCCCTAGTTATAATAAATTTGTTTCCCCAACCTCTGATAAAATCTTTTTCAGAATCTTAAAATTAAAAAACTCCAGGGACAAGACATTAAATTGCGTACAGCTCGTGGAAAGATTGACATTGAGGACATCTATGCTGAGGAGTCGCTGATCACAGCTAGCGAACACACTATTCTCAACCTCGGATCCTGCCATGGGAAGTGTATTGTTAATATAAATTCTGGAAACATCAATATAAGTAAGTAACCCTTAACTTTCTTCATCAAACTAATTTCTTCCATTGATGGTAAGGCAACCACTTCAAAAAAACAAACAAAAAGACTCTATACCAATACCCAAAGAGAATCTGGCATTAAATATCCTCTAGCAGTTGATATATTTACTTGGTCAAGCAGCAACCCAAGTTAGGCACCAGGCCATTTTTTATATGCTCATTACATTCCCAGGCTTTTGTAATCGGTGTTGCCCTTCACCCAAATGAATTACTCTTGAGTTAACAACCCACATCTACCCGAGACAGCTGAAAGTGAATGTAGTGGTTTTTGACTCTGATTTAAAGTCTTGTAATACGATTTCAGAGACTAAGCTTTAGCACTCCTGAAAGTGCGCAATGGTTTTGACTGGGATTTGAACTTGTGTAATACAATTCAAGAGACCAAGCTTTTCCCACTGCTCCAACCTCACTGCCCATAATGGTTGATATACCATTAAACAAATCGATCAATATTGCAAATCAAAAGAATTGGATAACTGAAATGATTTTTTTTTAATCATATTTTTTTAATAAAAGCATATTTCTTTGAACTTTTTTTTTTTTTTTTTTTTTTTCTTTCCAGAATCTGTGGAAGGAGATCTGGAAGCAATAACCCAAAGAGGAGACTTGGAGGTAGCGCTAACAAACACCAAAAAGAAAGTGTATGTGTGCTCTAAGTACGGTGAGGTTTCTTTCTTTTACTTTCATCGTGTGATGATGAAATTGGTTTTGAATTAGACACTAATTACTAGGGCTGTAACAATCCTTTTATTTAAGGACACACTTGTCACGGTCTTAATTATTAGGGCTGTCACAAGAATATTCTTTAATAAAATCATATTGTCATAGCCCTACTAATTACTTGAAAGTATTACAATTGAATTTCTTTATCCTAATACATTGCTCCTGTTTTTCCTTATATTATATACTTTGTGTGTGTGTGTATAATATGCATATATATATATATATATATATATATACAGACATGACAGAAAAGAGCATATATAAGGGTGAATGTGTGTGTGTGTGTGTGTGTGTATATATATTACACACATGTATAGTAGATAAGCGTAGACACGGCCTTCAGTGACTGTCAGTTTCTTGCCTGCATGTTCATCAAACCAAAAGCTTTGCCAATATTTGTAAGTTATAATTCAACTTGCTCTACGGTTTATTTATATATATATATTTTATATATATATATATATATATATATATTCAAGCAAGTTATTGTAAATCTCCAATCTTTTGCGAGACTACTATTCCATAAATCCGATTTTGTACACTTTTACCAACTTTGATCAATTTATACTCCTCAAGTTTTTAATTTCAAAATAAATATCATATTCCTTGTAAATTTCCAATTTGAATGAAGTTTGAAGTATATAATTGTTTGTTTTTTTTTCATTATAAAATTTATACTCCTATTTGACAAGACATTTCATCATCATGATCATATTAATAATCATTTCCATAATTTTCATTTTATAAACTTTTAGCCTAAAATAGTAAAAAATTAAAATAAACTAGTTTCTTACCTTTGTGGGTAATTGTTTTTCTGTAAACATTTTTTTTTCTTTTAGAATCTTTTTCTGAGAAATCTATGTATATGAATATATGCTAATTACTCAATTTCTTTCCCCCAGGTGATGTTGTAGTTGGTCTCCCTAAACCTGCTGATATGGATTTGGATATTTTGGCTGCTTGTATTAAACTGACCAAAGATTACAGATTTTTGGTAAAAGGATTAACGGAAACGACTGACCACAATGATAATATGCTTATGGCTCTTGAACGTAAGAAACTCAGGGCTTACCCCCATACACACACACCAAAAAAAAGACTCTTATATTTGACTTTATTAGATGGGCATTTTCAGATCTTCTGTTATGGATATATTTACTTGGTCGAGCATCAACCCAAGTTAGGAACGAGGTCTTTTTTATGTGGTCATTATATACCTGGCTTTTGTAACCAGTAGTGTTGCCCTTCTCCTACATATATTTACTTGGTCAACCACCAACCCAAGTTAGGCACCAGGCCATTTTTACAATCCCAGAGACCAAGCTTTTTACACTGATCCACCCTCGCTGCCCAAAATTCTGTTATTGAATTGATAAATTTTAATTCCAAATAGTGTAATAACTATAAAGATAACAGTCCGCTAATAAAATCAATACTAGATTATTAAGCCTTTTATTGAAGAATCAACTTTTTAGAGTTGACTATTTTGGGATTTTACCGTTTCTTTCATTCTGTAGTTATTAGTAATGAAAGAATTAAAAGAAATGGTAAAATCGCAAAATAGTCAAGGAGTAGAGCTATGACATGAATATTCTTTGAAAATAAAAAATAAAAATAAAAATATTGTTACCGCCCTACTAATAACACCTAAAAAGAGCACAACAGTCCGCTAATAAAATCCTTACTAGATTATGAAGCTTCATCTCAATGAAAATTACAAAATATTTTTTTTCTCTTTCTATTTATTTGGCTTTTTTTATTTTATTTTTATTTTTTATTTAATTTTTTTTTTTCAGAAACTATTGGTGAAGATATAAGTTCAATTACGGCAGATGCAAAATTGGGAATTTTGACGATAAAACATACAGATTGGCTTTCTTCAATGGGATTAAAATGAAGATTAACCAAGATTAATAACTCAAAGGATTAAGAACTTTCTCTAATCTGAGAAAAGACTTGGCTTGGATTCTTTTTTTTCTTGTCTTCCAGACTCTACTAATATCAAACTCTTCAAACTTGATAATTGATTTGGCATAAAATGACCCACAGGGGTTGACGTGCCAAAAAAAAACACAAACCAGACTAGACTCTTTACTATTTAATTCAAATCTAAAATAGTACTAAATAATTATTTTTTAAGTTAGTATATTTAGGTCTGAAGATTAGTCAGCTGCATACACTCTAAATCATGTGGAAGATCAAATTACTGTCCACTTGGCTAATATCCTTGGGAAAGGTATTTTCCCTATATGGGCAAAGTGGTTCAACTATTGTTCTAATCCTTCTAGCAAAATGATTTATGAAAATATTGTATGCATGAATGCTATTAAATATAACTTAATTTGTTACCAGTTCCTTTATCACCTTATACAAAAACAATTCAGACAACCAATACACTTATAAAACCCAAAAGCATAATGATCATGACCTAAGTGAATACATCTCAACCGACAGTCATACTACCAATCACCTGATACAAAAACAATTCAGACCACTAAATCACTTATCAAACCAAAAATCCCACAAAATAATTCAAAATAAAACAAAACCTTCTCACAAAACCTTTTTGACCTTTAATAACCACTAATGGTTAAGTCCAAACCCATACGTTGATAATGGTTGATAAGTCCAACACAACCAAACCAGTTCCTTCCATCTCCCCAACCAAACCAAAAAATCTGATCCAATACAACTATCTCAGACCTAATGAATATTCTGAAGAACTCCACTCAACTAAACAATATAAACAAGACTAATAAATAGAAATAATTGATTTGGCATAAAATGACCCACAGAGGTTGACATACCATAAAACCCCAACCAAACCAGTTCCTTCAATCTCCTCGCAATTTAATTTTCATATAATGTTAAGCCATTTGATTTGAATTTCTAATCAATATTTTTGATATTTTACAAAACTTATCTTTTTTATAACTTCAACATCTATAATAAAAGTGTATATCTATGATGGACTCTCTCATCGATTTTTAGACGCATGAATGTCCTCAAACCAAGTATGGCTGTCGGACTACCCCAGATTTGTTTAGTGGTGAAGGTTTATTTAGCACCATCCCCCTAAGACTAACAGTGCATCTATCCCAATGGTTTAATTTTAATTTCCAGATATTAGGACATTTGATTTCAAATTCTAATTGATATTTGTGATACTTACAATTTGTTTTCAACTCTTGTTTTAAGAGTTTAATAAGACTTTCATTATCAATGATGGTGTCTATTTTTTTTAATTAATAACCATTCCTTAATTAAAATTTTCATTAAAGTTCATATCTATTAGTATTTTTCTTCCTTACCCAGATTTAATAAATTTGTCTAATAAAAGCCATAAGTTTATTCCATCCTATTCTGACATAGGACCCTACGTTGATAAAATTCTACAGCCTTGTGCCTAATTTGTATTTTATGATGTGAATGGATCATGAATGAGTTTAGTTAAGGATAAGGAATGGTGCTGAGCAACCAAAGTTTTGACCTCCACCCCAATAAAACTCTACAGCCTTTTGCCTTATTTATGCAAGTATTCCTATCCTGACAAGGGTGTGATGGCTATAACAAACTTGTCAAACGAGTCCTTTAATGCCATAAATGACCTAAGGAAAAAAAAAAAAAAAAAAAAAAAAATTCCATAAGGAAAAAAGAATGCCGTTAGCTGTAGTCTCCTAAGTTTGTTTGGTTTTTTTGGGGTTTTTTTTGTTTTTTTTCTTGTCTGTAGACTGGTGGTTTATGGCTTTTTTCTCTAATGAATTGTTCACTCTTGTGGTCAACTAGTCCTTATATATTGAGTGAGGTTGATCAGCCAATCACAAGACTGGAAGGAGAAATCATTTAATTTAATTCACCTATAATCAGCAAATTATTACTTGCTACCAAGATCTTTGTACTAGAAAGACCTAACTCTCTATTTTGCTACAATTGGACTATTATTATTATTATTACCGCTGCTAAGAATATTCACTGAATTTTTTACTATTTGAATTTGAATTTTCCTTTTCTGTATTGTAAAAAGCAATTTTAACTTTTATAATCTTAGAATAAGGACAATTTCTCTGAAATAAGATGGCCCTTCAAACATTTTTTGCTTTGAAATATCCTCGGGCTTTTTTTTCCTCCCCAAAAACCCCTTGCTTTGTACATACAAAGCTAGCTGTTAATTTTAAGTTTTAATTAAATAAAAAAATTAAATTCTATTGAAGCTCCCTCCAAAAGAAATTCCAAAAGTAATGCTAAATTTTTTTTTTTTTTCCCACTTGGATGAATCAAAGGGGATTGCAAATTGTATTGTTGACTATATAGAAAAAAATAAATTCTGGAACACAAGATCACTGCTGTCTTGAAGGAAGAAAAAAAATGGTTGGCGTTACAAGGTTTAGGCACTCAGAGCCATTTTTATGTGCTCATTATCCCTGGTCTTTTGTAATCAGTGTTGCTCTTTGCCTAGATGAATTATTCTCCCAAGTTAATGAACCTCATCTTCCAGAGATAGCTGAAAGGAAATGTAGTGGTGTTTGGCTGGGATTTGAACTTGTGTAATACAATTCCAGAGTATATATTCATATATTTAGCCAGAATATTATTCAGACATGTTTCATTAAAAAGAAATCAAATAAGACACTCAACCCAGCTACTAAATCTTTTAGAAAATGAGAAATTGAATTAAAGAGAAATTCAAATGCTTTTTAATTAAACTTGTCTGAATATATATATGTATATATATATATAAATAAAATCATGTTTATTACCCACTGAATTTTGGGTTAGGCCTTACATTCTGACAGTAACACAATCATTAATTCAATAAGATTGATCTACAAAATGCCTCATTAAAATTACTTGTTCAATCAAATGTACAGAATTTTTTTTTTCTTGAAATCATTGTACTTTTTAAATTTCTAAATAAATTAATGATTCAAACATAATTTTTGATTTGATATTTTTTCATCTTATTCGCACTCAAGCTAAACGTAACTTAGCATGTCAACTGTAATAGCTATTGTCTCTTTTTATGGATGCATTTAATCCCATTGTCATGTAGGGCCAGCATACATAGCCAATTTTTCAGGTAACTCCCGCCTAGAATTGTGTGTGCGTGCATGTTTTATTTGTTACTTTTATTACATAATGCCAAATATTGAAAGTCTCTTATGTTTGCTCACACATCTATTTGCTATCAAACCAGGTTGCCAGACAATGGTGAAGGCTTGTGTAGCACCATCCCCGCTTCTTGGAAATGCCGATAATACGCAGTCTGTGAAAGGAATGCCACAGACTAGATGAACATAGACAGCCGATCTTACTTCAGTTTTTCTTCCAGATGCCTGTCTCACCATAACTTGATTATAGCATAATTTGATTGAAATATATCCTTGGCCTATGCCGGGATATATTGCTAGTGTGTTGATAAAGCTTCATAAAACAAAGCCCTATTGGCATAAAATAACTTCATATAGTTGATATGCTGTTAAACACATTGTATTTGTCTTATTCCCAAAATAGTCAAGATCACCTGTCACACACTACAAAGATTTTTGTCAACACCAGGAAGTTTATGCAGAGCTCTGTTGTGACAAAAAAAAAATCACAATTGCAATTTTTATTTTCTGACCAACCTCCAAATACTGAGTGAAAATCCATTTTCAACTTTGATATTTCTTTTTGTTAAATGAGCGAAGTCATATTGATTGAACAAAAAAATTAATAGAATAGAAAATAGAACAATATACTCTAGACTTGTTTTGAACAGCCTGGTTAAAAAAAAAATAAAGAAATTTAAATGTTTATGCAGAAGAAAAAGTAGTTCAAAGTGAAATGGATTATACTTTCTTAAACAGTAAGTTTTGAATTATTGGTTTATTCATAACATTAGAATCAAATAGCATTTCATGGGTTTGGCTAATAACCTTTCTATTTGGCTAGTAAATGAAAATATTTAGTTGTCAAAAGTCAACTAAAAGGAAATTTGTCCTTAAAGCCCTGTTGTGTAAGGTTGGAATCATTTTATTAAAAATTGAAATCTTTACATTGAGATAATTGATAAAAAAAGGTTATGATCGACCTTGCTTGAAAGTGATAGGAAATTCGTTTGTCAGATTTTGTGTAACGGCCAAGTCTTGCTGTAATCGTTGATAAAGCAATGTGAGTCTCTCAAAAATGTCGTTGACTTGCAAATCAATTTGCTTCATTTTATCAGAATTGATTTTCTCAACAATGTCTCTATCATGGCAATCCTTGTTTGGTTCCTCAAAACCTGAAACACAAAAATTTGGTTCACTTTTAATGCAAACTTGTAATCAGAATGACTAGGTTCTTTGGACCCTGGAGGACAAGAAAACAAGAGAAAACAGAAAGGAAAATCCTGAAAAGGAGAATCAAGGGACTATTCAATGAGACCTGCCTAAATATATATATATGTATTTAGATTATTAATAATTTACTCACCTGTTTTTTTTCTTTTTACATTGACGAACATTTGTTGCAGATCCACACCCAGCCATTCTTTGAATCGACTCAGAATAAAACTGACCAGTTCGTAATCGTTGGGCCGCTTGGACAGATCACTGCGGACCAGGGCAAACGAATCGTTCAGGATAGTGACAAACACATTGAGCAAAATGAACGTGATCACCATGGTGAAGGAGAAGAAGTAGAGCGGACCGAGGGCCCAATTGGCCGTCTTCAGGATATTGTAGTGGTACTTGCCCAGGGCGAACATGAAGAGGGTCTCCAGACTGCTGATGATGCTGGAGTAGGAGGCGGTGGTGGTGCCAAAGAGCAAATAGCCAAGGCAGGCGTAGGAGGAAAATGCGACGGAGAAGACGGTGGAGAAGGCGGACAGGTCCTTGGCGGCGTGGCGGAGGGTCTGGGAAAGCATTGACATACGGCGATTGAAGCGAAGGAGGTGGATTAACTTGAGAGTTGAGAGGAACACGGACAACGCCAGGATCACCGAATAAGTGTCGCTCCAGAGGGACAAACGCTGGAAATTGTAGAATTCTCCTGAAACAAAAGAAATATATATATATATATAATATTGCAATCCGTCGACAGGCCTGTTTCGCCATTCATGGCTCTTCAGGACGGCTACGCACACATGAGTCCTTCTACCATAAGTGTAGTTCACAAAATGAAAATTCTAGAATAATAAAGACCTTTGGGTCCACAGCCTATAGTAGGATGTTCAGGGGAGTATTGGTGCTCATTTGTCTATTTTTCTTCTTTTACCATAAGTGTAGGTCACAGAATGTAAAATCTAACGTGATAATGACATTTGGGCGCAGAGCCTAATGTGGGCACTAATTCATGGAGTCGATTTGGGCCAATCGATAGGCAGTCGTACCTCGGAATCGTAGTACGCGAGTTCGAATCCCAGTCGTTCCATTTGCGTTCATATTCCTACTAATACCCTTGGGAAAGGTATGAATCCCCACATTCCCTCCAGCTATGGGTCAAACAGTGCATATTGTGTTATAAAAAAATATTTGTCTACAAAAAACTAACGTTTTCCAAAAATGATTGTTCTCGGCAGTAAATGACCTAAAATGGTTGATATGCCGTAAAACACAAAAAAACAAAAAAACTTTTATTTTATTCTTCTTTCCTTCTTTTTTCTCTGTTTCTCCATTTTCCTTCCTATCTATAATTTTTTCTTTCTTTTTCCTCATAGAATGTCTTGCTCTGTGCATCTAAGAATATATCCCTTTATTCTGCTATTTCTATTTCTATTATTAATATCTTATCTTTATATTTCCTTTTTTATTTAGTTTTCAAAGTGGGAGGAAACTTGATAAAAATAAAGGGGTAAGATTGCAGCCTCCCCCTTCCTTGAATACCTCCCTAGAAATTATTAGAAGCTGAAGACTTTTAGTCCGTTGACCACTGGTTCACTCAACAGGGTCCATGAACTGATACTTTTGATCTATCGGTATAACAGCCCGCGAGACTTAACAGAAAATTAAGAGAGGACAGGAAGAGGGAGAGAATGTTTCACTTTAGGAGGCAAACAGTTCATCAAAACACAGCCACTTTATAACGAAAGAGGGTGATATCCGATGGCCGGACGGGAAAAAAATGTCTCCAGCTGTTACCGGTCACTTAAAAGAAATACAAAATTTAATTTTTTATTTATTTATTTGTTTATTTATTCATTTTTTTGCTATCACATGCAGTCGATAAAAAATGCCTTTTTAATAACAAGAACCACTACACAACCACCAAAAACATTTCCGCCACCGCCACCTCAGATAACAACAATGAAATTATAATTAGTAATTATAATGGAAAACATCATTTCTCTGTAGCCTGGATAAGTTTATACTGATTTTCTTGACGAAATCTAGTATCTTTAGAGAGTGCTATTCATGCATAAATATCTAAAAAAAAATATTGATAAGAATTATAATAAGTAATTATAATGGAAAACATTGTACACTGCATTTCTCTGTAGCCTGGAGCAGTTTATACTGGTTTTCTTGACGAAATCTAGTATCTTCAGAGAGTGCTATTCATCTATATATATAAAAATGTAAATCTTCGCAAGCGAGAGATAGAAACTTATTTACAAACATCCGATTTTATTGAAATTTTTTTACAGTAAATTATTTAAAATAAAGTATGTTTCCATGTTATTAAAACAAATAAAAAATACAAATTTACAAATTTTTAAAAAACTTATTTTTATTAAATTTTTGCTGCTGGATTTGCCCGGTTTCTGCTAACCTGAACCAGCCTTTTTTTTTTGCTATTTCCATGTGCGTCGAAAAGGAGACGGTTAAGATTTTTGATTTTTTCATTCGGTTTCTTTATTTAAAAAAAATTGAATTATTTACTTTTAATTTATTCATTTACTTATGTTG
>JAYKTE010106352.1:0-12500 GCA_036873565.1 Xipholeptos notoides
TTTGGGTTTTTCTCTCTATACACACACACACACACACACACACACACACACACACACACACACACACACACACACACACACACATATTTAGGGTATGGCAATAACTTGGACAGAAGTTAACATATTCATCACATTAAAAAAATAAATTAATATATATATATATAACCAAAAAGAGCTTTAATTTTCTGTTTTTGATATTTTTAATTCAATTTCGTCTTACTTTCTAACAAGAAACTTAGTCGCTGGGTCGAATGTCTTAATAAAAGATAAACAAATCAGATCAAAAGACAATAAAACTAGAATATAACTGACAAAAATGTCAATTCCTAAGGATGGCCAAGGAAGACCGAAAACGTTTGGAAGAAAGCTTGGAGTTATATTGATACAACGTCCCTCAAGACGTTGACCATTTCCGTAGACCAGGAGTGGGCAACATTTCGCTCATTGTGTGCTGACTTAAGGTTTCAAATTATTCATATGTTCATATACAAGTCAAGTTCAGTATACTTATTTTACAATGTATTTTAATATATTAATATAATCAATAGTAAATAAAGTTGTAAATAACATTAGAAGAAATGAAATTCCTTAAAATATCTTTTAATTTTTTTTTATTAACTGATTTATAACAAAATTCATTAAAAAAATCAAAGCGTCTGCTGAGTCGCATTGAAATTTGCTTTGCGTGCAAAGTGTGGCACGCGTTCCATAGGTTGCGGACTCTTGCCCCAAACTCTTTCCAATTTCAAAAAAGAAAAAATCCTTTAAAAAAATTTTTTTTTTTTTCATTTGCAGTTCCTTCAATTCCAGCTCGCTCCTACCCTTCTTCTCGGACTGTGGTTGTGACCCTAACAGATACTTTCCGATTTGCGGCACTAATAATCAAAATTATTTCTCTCCTTGCTATGCTGGTTGTAATAACGTTGATGTTCACGTATGTAAAAACACCCTTAACACCCAGTGGCGGAGCAACAGGGAGGGGTGGAAAGGGTGGTCCGCCTCGGGTGTATCGGAGAGGTGGCATTTTGAGGGGTCAATTAGAAAATGAAAAAAAAAAAAGAATAATAATAAAAAGCCTACAAAAAAATATGAAATCTTATACCAAAATGAGTTTTTAAGGTTGTAATATATGTTATCGGTATAAGACACTGTTTTTTTTTAACGGGTCTTTCAGCATCAGTTTTTAAGTCAAATGAAAATAAATATTTCAAGTTGAATATAATAAGATCCTTGATTGCAGTTCCATTAAAATAAATATTTCAACAGCTATTTGGAATTTTGAAGGTTAGCGGATTATCAGAGCCAGCGGGATGGGGATGGCAAATCCTACCACCGCCCTGGGCGACACAAACATTTGCTACGCCACTGATAACACCCCGAAACCTTTTTCCCATTTTTTTTTTATGGGGGGGGGGGGTAGATTTCTATTTTAGCGTAAAAAACTCCGAAGAATCTTTTGACGTTCGAAAGGGGAAGGGTAGGGGTTAGGATGCTTGGAACTTATTTCCAGCAGAATCAATTCACCTAGTCGGGACGTTTGAACTTCTTTATACTAGAAATATTGCCCGATTTCGCCCGGGCGCCGGGGACTTGCCATTAAGATAATTAAGGAAGCCTATTATATAGGAAAGCAATTAATGCTTTTTTTGTACTAAAATAATTTCTAATGCTTTTTTTTATACTAAATTTATTTCTAAAGATTTTCTCTAAGGTAGTTAAGGAAGCCTATAGAAAGGCAGTAGCCTACAAATACAATTTTTAGTAATCTTCTGAATAATTTTTTTTGAAAATAACTAATGTGTTTTTATTTAATGAAGAGCTCTATGAATAAACAGGATTTAAAAAAAATAACTATTGTGGTTTCCTTTTCTGGAGTGTTACAGGATTTAGGGTCTCGTGCAACCACGACGATTCGATTTTTATATTATAATAGCTATTGAATACCGATTTTTTTTTCTTTAGGATTTTTCTGGGTGTTGGTCGATTCCGGGTGGAAAAGGCCGAGTAGGTTTATGTGAAAACCGAAAATGTGGTAACATCACTTTCTTTCTTATTTTGACGTTTATACTGAATCTGGTGAAAAGCGTCGATATAATTCCTTCATACACAGTCATTATGAGGTGAGTTTTTTCGGCTGGCTTTTATATTTGGTTGTGGGAGAAATAAAGAGAGGTACAAAGCGTAGGGTGAAAGAAATATTATAGAAAAGAAGGGGAAAGTAAGGATGAAAGAGAGAGGAATTGTGTGTGTGTGTGTGTGTGAGAGAGAGAGAGAGAGAGACAGACAGAGAGAGAGAGAGAGAGAGAGAGAGAGAGAGAGAAAGAGAGAGAGAGAAAGAGAATAATAATGTTTTTGAAATAATTTTTTTTGTTTGTTTTTATTCTATGGCACATCATTTTTAGGTAATTTAATATCGAAAACAATCATTTTTTGATATACGATTTGTACACAAGTACTTTTTAGAATAACACAATACGCACTATTTAATCCATAGCTGGAGGGATGTGGGTATTCCAAAAGGTATTAGTGCAAATTCGAAGTTTCATTGGCCGTCAGGCCTTTGCCGGGTAGCTTGAGGCATATACGATTGACGAGTGTCGTGGCGATTGTCTGATTGTACTCCCAAGTCTGGGATGAAGTGCGTGATGTATAGATTGTGCGTTAGTTGATTAATTCCCGGATCTAGAGCCCTGCTTGGGATCGTTAAGTATTCCGGTATATATGGATGGTGGTTAGGCTGGTTCCATCACAAAGAATTGATATTTTTCATATATTTTGCATGTTTTTTTTTTAATTTTTCGTTTAACGCATTTGTTCTTTTCTTTTTTCTAATCCTTTTCATACAGAAGTCAGCCCGAAAAGGACAAACAACTTGCAATTGCCGTTTTCACTGCAGCAATTTCTCTTTTTGGTAATTAAACATTTTTTTCCTCCTTTATCCGTCGCTCTCGGCCAACGTGGGAGTGAGATTTGACCATTCTGTTAATTTCAATGGTTTTTTAGTGATAAATTTAAATAATCTATTTAAACAAAACCCCAAAGTGAACACCGACAATAAAATAAAAAAAAAATAAAAAAAATAAAAAAAGATAAAAACAGATCCATCGACAGGTTATGTGCTTTGCTTTTATTTGGTATGACACTTGCCAAGGTTCGTTGCTCGAGAGTAAAGAGAAATATTGTCATGTAGTTTAACAGGGCATAGATTTATGAATAGTTTTATAGAGAGATAGATAGATAGATAGATAGGGATAA
The DNA here is from genome assembly GCA_036873565.1 of Xipholeptos notoides. Lineage (NCBI taxonomy): Eukaryota > Metazoa > Mollusca > Cephalopoda > Idiosepiidae > Xipholeptos > Xipholeptos notoides. Next base: position 3,256 of record JAYKTE010106352.1, read on the forward strand.
ATAGATAGAAATAAATAAAGATAGGTAAATAGATAGACAGAAAGATAGATAGATAGACATATGGTTAGAGGGATAGATAGAAAGAAAGATAAAAAGATATATATATATATATATATATATATATATATATATATAATATAGATTGATTGATGGATTATAATTTATAGATGGAGCCCACCTTTTTGATTCCACAATTGTGTTGTTCAACGCCATTTTTCCCCCGAAAAAGTAATTATGTACTTTATAGAAACCTGTTCTTTGAGACACTGTTTTTAATTAGGATATTCGATGATTCTAGCTTTGTTTGTATTTTAGAATTGAGGCAATTATTTTTCTGCTTTCAAAATTGAATTTATGGTTCGATTGAAAGTTGGACAAGAGAATTTGATATTTGAAGTGTTGAGAGTAACAACCCAACAAGCGCCAAAAATAAAAAAACCGAGAAAAAGACAAAAAAAAAGCTGGTAAACAACAGGACGCACTGTGATTGGCTGAACATTTTTATTCCGTGTACTCTCATTGACTGCCAGATGCTTGCCGGGTAGCTTAGCGATTGGAAAGAGTGTTGTGGTGCTTGTCGGATCGTTCTCCCTAGTCTGTACATTAGTCGATTTTCGCCCATGTTTCAGTCTCAATTCGACCATGTCGTCTTTTCCACCTGGTAGAGGAGGCTTTTAGGAATACAGTAGTATACATAACTCGATTTTGGCTGGCATGGCGCTTGTCAGGTGTTACTCTCAACGCCTCATATAGTGGGTTTAAAATAATTTATGTCTTCTTTAATTCTTTTCTTTCTTTTGATGATAATCTATTATTTTCAGCCTTCTTTCCTGGTCCGATTATCTTTGGATATTTGATGGACTCTGCTTGTTTTCTCTGGGACAGGACTTATGGTCTAAGAGGTCACTGCAAGATCTATCGCCTCCAATATCTTCATAAAACACTTTTCACTTCAGTGTTGTTCTGCCGAATCGGCGCCATTTTCTTTTGCATGGTGTCATGTATTTGTGCTTGGAAACTCGCCAAAACATCAAAACGTAAAATCTACAGACGCCTACATAACGAAAATAAATGCAACGAACTCTTATGATAAATTAATATTTCATTAATAGAATGTTTTTGTGTAATTTTTTAAAAAATGTTATCAATTTGTATTTTTGTAAAGAAAAGTTTTTAGTGAGATGTCTTATCTTGGCGTTACGAACAAGGCTTCTTAAACTATGGGCCGCGAACCAAAATGGAGCCGCTTATTAAAATCTTGGGGTTGCGAGATTTTATTAATCAGCAAAACTAGCACAGCACATCCATTTCATTAACAAACAGGTCGTAACCACAATCAGCTGACTTTCTCGCTTTTTTGTATCAATGATAAATACAACTAACAGAACCCGTGGAAATTCCACGGTAGTTGAAAAATTTTAAAACCCACTCCAGCTACAGCTTTTTGATGACATAAGCAAATGATTACAATGAGGCTGTCCTCCAATAGAAAAAAATCAGTGAAATATATTTCAATCAGACTGTGGAAAAAAGAAACAAGAAATAGAATAGTGAAGCATCGCGTTTTTCCAAAGATTTTAATTCAGAAAAATTATTTTACAAAGGATAAAGAGTGCATATAAAGGGTGGTAATTCATTCCTCTCTAATTACTGTATAAGATGATGGATTTTTTGTGACCATTAATATATAGATGTTACGTCATTTATGCAATTTTTGATTTTACATTTTTGTATGTTCAGCACGTATGGTTAATTAGATATATTTAACGTTTGTCTGCGGTCGCGAAAAAACTTACACTCATAAATGGGGTCGTAATAAAAATAGATTAAGAAGCCCTGCTCTACATTATAGAGTAGGGAGAAACAAATATTCGTACACTTTAAAATTTGTATTTTTATTTATAAAAAGTCTAAACAAAGACAAATATATATATATTTTATAAAAATAGTATACATACTATTAGAAAATAATAATAAACTTAACTAATATGAAACTTTAATATCACTTTTCTTTGCTTTTCATCTAAATTATTTGTCATTACGAAAATAAACTAATGAAATAATTTAGATAGACTAAAAATTCTAAATCTGTGCTTATTTACAAGCAGCTAGTTAAACAAAAAACACTTATAAAGCATATAAAAAAGTTTAACAACTGTATGCCTACTTTTGACCCACCCTATATATATATATAAATATGTTATGTATGTGTGTATATTTTTAGGCAACATTCTCTCATTTAAATAGATTTCATTTAAAAGACCTAATTCTTCTATCTATCTATTTTTTTCTAACTTTCCGATGAGTATCATTCTTGAATACGCTCTCTAGTGGGACGCTGGACAGTGCCGTCAGTGCTGTTATAGGCGAGGATCATTGGAAAGTTTTTGGTCTTTCAACCACAGACTTTCCTCGCCCCGCCGACCAGACTTGGGATGATCATTCTCCGGTCCACTCTCTATGAACAAGCTTTCAGACTGTACTAAATAGCGGTGGAGTCACATATATATATATATATATATATGATTCTTTAAAAAATTAAGAGGCAATTTTGATTACAACACAAATTGAATGAAAATGTTTTCGTTGAATAAATAAATAAATAAAAAAAATAGATAAAAAGAAAAATTCGATTAATAGTCAATCAAATTTTTACGAATCGATTTAGATTATTGATTTAATCCAATCAGTGTAGGCAGCAACACGGACATACACCCCAATGCCATCCGTAATCCCCCAAGAGACAATGCCTTCCAAATACCAGGTTGGTTCATACACTAGAAAAAAAGAAAAGAAATAAAAATAACATAGCTTACATGTCTTGTAATCTTTATATCTATAAAAATGATTTTGTCTGTGTGTTTTTGAAAACCATTTCTACTAAACTATTCTGAAAATTTTAGATCTAGAAACTTGAAATTTGATATATGGGAAATTCAGACACAGGAAAACTTTTTAATTGGTTAATAGCTACTAAGGGGTCAAAATTGAAAGATTAGACTGTTGCAGTCTCTACCTAACTACCTTATCAATTTTGGGTCAGGAGATTTAAAATTTGATATATGGGGTAGTCAGACTTAAAATTTAATATGCGAGAAACAATTTTAATTGATTTTGAGCCCGAAAAATTGCTGCTAATGGGTAATAATTTTGGAATTACAAAAAACACAGATAAAAATACCATATAATTCATTTAAAAAGATAAATGCTAATATTTTTTCAAGAGAAAATTTTTTGAATTTACCCAAAAAAATCTTGAAAGAGCAAAAAACACGGTGTAAAAGAAGCATCGAATCTGTGCCCATGCAAGCCCGAAAAGCCCGGCACTTGCGCAAGGCCAAAAACCCTGGAGCCCTCGCAAGACAGAAAAACCTGGTGCCCTCGCAAGGCCAAAAGGCGCGGTGCCCGTGCCAGGCCGAAAACCCCGGCGCACGTACAAGACCAAAACTCCCGGTGCCCTCGCAAGGCCGGGTCATATTGCTAGTATTCTAATTACCTTCACATGATTTGAAGACGAGCCCTCCGCCAGAATCATGATTGCTGGAATCACTAATTTGGGTGTGATTTTTGCCGTACAACACGTCTCTTGTACCCGCACAAAACATTCCAGATAAGTCCACTTTAGTTGGCCCACCTAAAAAAAAAATGCAGAAAACTAACTTCAACCAATGCATTCTATGGCAAAACTCAAATCAAATTAAAACTTCACAAGACAAGTGCCAGGAGGAATCTATTAAATCTTTTTAATAGTTTATTAGAATTTTAGCCCTCTAATATCTATATATTGATCTGCTTATCCAGTGTCACAAACAAACCTTCGTCAACCCATACAGTAATTAGAGAGAAACGAATACCCCTCTTTATAGGCACTCTTTCTCTTCTATGAAATTTAGGGTTTTATATTTATGGTAAAACCAAAAGCTATTAAGAAATAATGAATTTTAATAGTTTTTACGTGGTTAAAAAATGACAAACTATTCATTTGAACGGCGGGCACTATAATTTTTCTAAATTAGAATCATCTTCAAAAACAGTGATGCTTCACTGTAGTTCTATTTCTTGTAATAATATCAACAGCAGTTCAAGTTTTTTTTAATTCACAGTCCGATCTGAAATATATTCCACTGATTTTTCAATTGAAGGACAACCTTATTCTAATTGTTTGGCGATATGATCAGATGGTTCTTGCTGATGTGTGTTTTAAGATTTTTTCTAGTAGTCAACTTTTTCGGAGTGCTGAAAGGTTGATGTGTCTTCGCTCAGCTCAGCTCGAGGTGGGGGAGAGAGGGTTTATTTGATGTAAGTTTATCAGCGCTGTGAAGTTAGATTATATATTTTTAAAAAGCCTTAATTATTCATTCTCCTAATTTTGGTTGAATAAACAATATATTAATATTTTTACTAAATGTCTCTTGTAAATTCATCAAGTGTTCCCTTTTTGGTGGGTAAACAGTTTTTAAACCAATCTTGTCTTTCTTCCCCTCCCTCCTCTGAGTTAGAGTTACGGTTAGCTTCGTCGTTACAAGAAAGAAAATAAAGAGCGTGGGATGATGAGCGTGGAAGATAGGGAGACAGACAGAACGAAAACTGATTGAAAGATAGATACACACAGAGGTTGATAGGTAAATACATAGATGGATAGATAGATAGGTAGATATCGACTCACCGAATATTTTGGGAGCTTTAACACATTCACTGTCCTTAAAAGCAACAACTTTAGCCGATAGCAGTCTTCTGGCCTGTTCCCTATTCTCTATGTTTCCCCAACCAGAAACGTAGCCCTTAAGACCAGACATGATATGCTTCTTCAGGGTCTCTTTATTTGGGGGCAGGCATATTGGACGAACAAACTGGGTGATATTAGTGTCCTTCGATAAATAAATCAATGCGATATCATTCATCTTTGTTTTGGTGTCGTAATTTTCATGGATGTGAATGTCAGCAATCTTTTGGAAACAAGAAAAAAGCAGGAATAATTAATGAGTTTAGATTCAAAAGACGGCCGAAGAGTTCATCGGCAGAAATGTTGTGAAGATAACAATGATAAGGATGAAGACAGCAGTTCAAAAAATAGTTGTACAGGCATATCGCTTTCTGCTGTTAATGTTTTGACAATTATGATGTAGAATAATGAGACGACTGACACGCGTTATGAATGCCGAAATATGGTCCGATGCTTTGCTGTGCCACTTTGGCAGAGTACACGTTTTGGGTCAACCAAACTTTATATAAGCAAAGCAAGGAATGTGTGTCAGTAGAGTAGGACAGACATTCCTTTCGTAAACAGCACAAGGCTCTCGTCTAGGTGTTTTGACAAGTTGACAAGCAAAACAGAAACAATTTGGATGTTCGTTCGCAGGCTAGCGAAAAGCAGTTAACAAGAAAATAAACGAAATCTTTTTCATCTCGCTAATGGCGTTTGTTCCGAGTTTCTTTAATTAATCGCTCGTAATTAATCTTTGGTAACATTACAATATTAGCTTACCTCAAAATTCTGCACGAAATGGTCGTCCTTGGATCTATCTGTATAAATTTTACCCAAGGAAACGCCTAATTTATCTAGAGAGTATGTTTCCGTTGTGCCCGTGACTGTCAGACAATGGGCAGCCGTTACCACCCATCTCTCATTGAGAAGAGTTCCGCCGCAATTCAGGCTATTTCCTGTGTAAATGGCTGCCATCCACGGTAGGTACGATCGGGGTAACTCACCTCCCCCAATAATTGGTTGGGCCTTTGAAGAATGCGCTTTGCCACACTCTGGAAATGAAGTAAAAAAATAAATTGTTGTAACAGTAAAATAAATTTTAATTAGGTTCCTTTGTTTTGAGATATATAACATTCATAGTAGGATATCTAATGCTGGATCTTTTAGCTTTGAAAGAATTATAATATAACAAGAAGTATTGACCGACTTTTCCCGGGTACAAAGGGACTTGCCACTGGGATAATAATAGGAAAGCTGTTAATGCTTTTTTATTTCTAATGCTTTTCTGTACTGAATTATTTTCCAATGCTTTTCTCTACTAAATCCATTTCTTATGCTTTTCTCTACTAAATTCATTTCTTATGCTTTTTTATACTAAATTCATTTCCAATGCTTTTCTCTAGTAACTTTATTTCTAAAGCTTTTTTCTAAGGTACCCTTTGGACCCTGACTTAGCAAAATTATTAACAAGTAAATCAGAGCCAATCTATTAGAGGACCATGCAGGGCTGAACTATCTGCTTTGTCGTATTTTCCCCTAGGTAACCAGGGCCGATATATCGGCCTTTCAGGGTTCAAAGGGTTAAGAAAGCCTATTATATAAAATAGTAGAACCAATTTATAGAAAATACAAACCCTCAACCCCTAAAAAATTGTCACAAAAGGTTTCTCAACTGATTCTGGTAGGTTTTCACGTACTTTTTTATCATACTAAAAGTTTACCAAAGTTTTTTCAAGATGGCGTCCAAGATGTCTGCTGAAACCTTTGAACGATCATAGCTCTATAACTATCAACTCAAATTTGGTGATCTTGGTGTATATTCCAACAGTTTTGAGATAGACATCAAATGTAGGAATAGACATCAAGATCATCAAATTTGAGTTGATAGTTATAGAGTTATGATCGTTCAAAGCTTTCGGCAAACGTCTTGGAAACCATATGTTACAATTTTGGGGGATTAAACTATTTTTCCCAGACAAAAAAGGCAGTACTATACATATACAAATTTTAGTGGTCTGAATCATTTTTTTTAAATAACCAGGGGACGGGAGGGGCAGTCCTCCCCGGGCGGCACGTTCAAGAGGGGCAACATTTTAATGGGGTAAAAATAGAAAAAAAAATAAAAGAAAAAAGAACGAGTTAATTTAATTTAGCATTTTTTAAATAATTTTAATTATACATTTTTTAAAAAATCTTTGGTTTCTTTGACGACGACTACTGTATATGTATACGAGTCCGGTAATAAGATAAAAGTCAAGGACTAATGGCAGCAGCAATCTAAAATTCGATCCTTGGTTATATTTCCGTGAAAATTAATATTTTGGGGACTTTATGGAACTTTGAAGGTTAACGTGTTATCAGGGGTGGCAAATCGCCTCGGGCGGCAAAAGCAGTTGCTACGCCACTATTCATTTGAGGTGTCTATTCTGTTAAATGATATTCACACTTACCAACAACACACGCCGGTTGCTTTCCTTTCCATTCTCCCCCTGGGACGCACTCTTGTACCATCGACCCGTAAAGATGAAAGCCTTGGTAGCACTTGTAGGTCACGGTTGAACCAATTGGAAACGGAGAGTTTCTGGAAAATTTTTTTAAAATCTCCATAAACAATTAAAAACAGTTTTTGAATCTAAACTTATTAATGAACTAGGAGAATAGGTCGGCGTTGCTCACGAAACTTAGAAAATTTGGTGAAGGTAAAGTTTAAGCGTTAAATAGTACTAGTGGAAGAAAATAGATTTTTTTAAAGATTTCGGTATGCTGAATAAGAATCTGCTAACCGTTTTCGGGACAATCCACTACTCACCCTTAACCATAACCATACTTACCACTTACTTAATGTCAACGATTTGCTACAAGAATCAACCGAAATCCTAAAAAAAATCGCAAAATAATCCACTTATATTATTTCTCTTCGTGTTTTTTTAGTTAGGTTTTATCTCGAAATCCACCCGATAATTATCGAAAATCGATATTAAAAAAACCCTTAAGTATTTCGTTCTTATAATATCCTTCATTTCGTTTTGTTTAATAGTTTCAGCTACTAGGATTCAAAGATATCTATATTCATCTTGTTCATTGAGTCCTCGTAGTGCTTCCATAGTTGGCAATTTAATTCCTTTATTCCATCTCATTCAACAGTTTTCCTCCGTTTTATGTTGAGCATTGCACACTTTTGCAGGAGATGTTAAGCATTTTCAGATATTCGATAATCCAAGACTGTGGTACTGTGTCATATGCCTTCTTGTGGTCGATCCAAGCCAGGAATAGGTTTTTCGTTCTAGTTCTCACTTCTTTAAGAATGTGTTGGTCGTTGCATAGTAGATTATGGGTTCTCCTTGTTCCTTTTCGACATCCTTTTTGTAATAAATAAATAAATAAAAACGACTGATAAATTAATTGATGAACAAGGGTTGGTTATCCTTAGGATATTTCTGGTTTTTCTTTAAATTTATTTTTATATTTACAAGTTTTCGTTTCATAAAAATGCTTTAAAGTAAAGTTTGAATTTATCAATCCCGGGTGATACTGAGTAATACTTACTTGTCACTGTTGTCTGGTCTTTTGTCAATCCGTGTGGCGTGTTTGGGGATTCCTGGGTCTTTGCACGCCATTACTGTATAAAAAAAGAAGCATTTAAGAAATAGAATTGGGGGGCAGTCGACTCCGAACAGTTCTTATGAAGTCGGACTTCGGGATCGTAATAAACGAGTTCAAATCCCAGTCGTCTCGTTTGAGTTTACATTTGGACTAATACACTTGGGCAAGGTATGAATCCCCACATTCCCTCCAGCTATGGATTGAATAGTGCATATTGTGTTATCGAAATAAAACTGTTATAAAAAATGTTTGCTCTCAGCATTAAATGACCTAATTGGTTGATATGCAGTTAAACAAAAACAAACAAACGACTCGAAAAGAAAACCAATTCGTGGATTTAATCAGGATATCCATAAAATTTAAGCTGAGATTCCAGGAAAAGAAGACAATAAAATCTATTTAATATTTGATATTTCTTTTAGTTTATTATCTATTTTTATATTAACTTAAATTAAATGACCAATACTGAAATTGTTTGATTTTCACATCAAAATTTACGACAAATCGAGGATTTTTCAGTACGTTTTTATTTAAAATCTTTCCTGCCAAATGCTCAAAAAAGTGTTGAAGATTTACATCTAATTTTTGGTATGAGTATCAAATAGTTTTATACACACATTTCGATACATTATACTATTCTTTTTGATATTTAAAAACAAATTGAAAAATCAACCAACTCTACAGTGATCATTTGAAAAGAAAATAGATGTTTTTTTTTGTGAGTTGGCAGCAGATAATTTGCAAATAAAACACAAGAAATTTCGTTCAATTACGAGATTTCACAGTTATATAAACTGGTGAGTTTTATAAAACTGGTTACTGGATAAAACATTTGCTTATTGGGCTATAATGGCCCATGAGGCCATTATAGCCCAATAAGCAAATGTTTACTCCAAGCGAACATATATTCTCTAACCCTTGCGTTGACTAGTGGATA